>VACF01000943.1:0-46369 GCA_006891605.1 Pleurozium schreberi | reverse complement strand
GCATGATAGAATTTGCAAATTTTGAATTCATATTTGCAATCAAGGGTCCCATGTTAACTAAGAGAGATGTTCAAGGTAAATTAATCAAGTCCAGAATAGGGGACTTTTTATTTTACTTGCATCCCTTGTGAATTACTTGGAGTTTCTGAATGAGGGGGCCAGTCCACCCTGGCCGATTAGAGATGGTTGAAGAATCATATAAGACAATTTTGTTCACTACAAGGGGCCCCTTTTCAAATGTGCAAAATGGACCTTTGCCTCATTGATAAAATATGTTGCGTGACCAATCTTTTTTCACAAAACTTTAGAATAAGGTTTGATGTTTCCTTCTAGTTTAATTGCCAAAAATTTGGGTATTTTTTTATTCATGTAGGAAAAATTCCGGAAAAATTAGTCTTTTATTTTAACATCCATCAAATTACAATTTCCAATTTTTAAAATTATTTGACAAGGAATGTCAATTCTATCCACAAGATACAACACCCTTCAATTCCATGTTTTCAACCATGATTTTTCCAAGTAGTGCACCATTAGATGTTTTTTGGCCCGTCTAGAAGACTGCGAGTTCCCGGTTGTAGGAACACATTGGGAACTCTGCCACATAGGCAGTCTGACGTGGCACAACGACTGCCACGTCGGATAATACTATTTATTTATTATTTATTATTTATTTAAAAAATAATTTTTTAAATCAGTTTTCAGTTTCTTTATACTTTCTAAGATTTTTTGAAATTTTTTTTTTTTTTTTTTTTTTTGAAATTCAAAATTTCAGACTAGCAGTGGCTGGTTCCCTGTGCAGTGCACAGTTTCAGGGAACAGCCCCTAAACAGCTCTTCTTGGGCTGAAAAACATCTAATGCCCTATACCAAGTATTATTTCTATTTGAACTACAATTGTGTATATTTTTTAAATATTCACTATTTTGCAATATGTGTTCTCAAAATCCAATTAGATATTATTCTCATTTTAGAAGTTCACAACATACCAACAATCAATTCTTCCCAATCATTATTTTGGTAGACAATTAACTAATTGGAGTTGGAGGACATTAGATGTCACAAACTTGGACACTACATTTTTTAGAGGTCAAAAATCTTCATTTGAAAAAATCTATTCTTACTATGCTATCTTATCTTTGTATCTCCAAATTTTCCATCCAATTAACCAATTGCCATTCATTTTGAGTGTTATTTCATCCACATTACTGCCTATTTTTTAAAAGACTACAAAGTAATATTACCTCAATTGTAATCTTATAGAGGAAAGGTGGTAAATGTAGATGAAATAAGCTTAACCCTATAGCAATCCGACGTTCATTTTTTGGATGATGAATAGATTGAAATTGAAGTTTCATCTTCCTAATTGCTTGAATGAAAGTTCTTCTAATTTGTGGATATGCTTTATCTAGTTGTGGTTCTATCTAAGGGTTGGATTTGGTGTTACTAGAGCACATATTTTTTCTAAAATTACCAATGTGTAAAAATTGTCAAGTGGTTGACCAAGCCAAAATTGCATTGACTTTAGTTCAATATGGATTTGCCAAAATGAGGTCATAGATGTTAAAAATACAAAAATTTCAAAAAATCACCATGTCAAGAGATTGAGACTCATTTCAAATCCATCCCAACATATTCTACTCCCAAAATGATGATATTTTGCTTGTTGTTGAATTTTGAAGGAATTTTGAAATTTTCCTTTCAAATTTATAAAAAAAGATTGGTGAATCAAAGCGTCTGGATGAAATTTACAACTCTTAGTGTACAACTTTTATCTGTATATCAATACCAAAATATGCTTCCAAAATAGCACATTATAATGATTTTTCTCAAATCCTCAATTTGGGAGATGAATCAGGACATTTAGGGGTGAACACACAAAATAAATGAAAAATGGGTAGTAAATGGACTCAAATACTGTCACCTACTGCCTACCTTCTAGGATGTTGAAGTTTTTATTATAGAAATTCACATTGTAACAGGAATCTCCAAATTAATTATTGTAATGCATTGAAAGATGCTCTTAATATAATATGCAATAAAAAAAAGAACCTTAAGTTAAAGTTTATGTGAAGCTGTAAGCTTAGTATCAGTAAGCTTAATTAAAATTCAATGCAAGGTGAAGGTGAAGGTCTCCTGTGGATTCCGTTCACTAGGAACCTAAATTTCAAGTAATTTAATGACAATAATAAAGTCTGACATTATATTGCTGAACTCAAAAATGCCCTGCATACACTTGGCTTGCCTGGTGAACCATTTCATGTTAGAATTTTTTTACATTATCCGTTTTACTAAAAGAGGCAACCCATTTCTAATCATGTAAGCAATTATGCATATTTGAAGCGCAAGTTTTTTGAATGTGGAATTTTTCCCATGTACTGCAATAAAGTTTGGAAGGATTGCATATTTTTTCAAAATATTATTACATAAAGCAAAATTACTATGAATTTTTTAGTGGAAGATTTTCTTTGACTTATAATAGTGATATAGACCTTTTTATTTCTAACCATAGGCTAGTTGCAAAATTGACCAAGGGCTGATTGCAATATTGAAAGCCTTGCAACCAATCATAATGAGCCACAACTACTCTGGGGAGTGCGCCATAACTTCACGAAAAGACAACAGTCTTTAGATTGAAAATGGAGGTGGGGTGGGGGTGGAAATGGGTTGCTTGCTTTTAAGGTGGGTAAGCTTTACTACACTACACCCAAAATCGCACCCTGCCTACTACGATCATTGTCACTCTGTGTACGTTTTTGAAATTAATATGTGTGTATGTTAAAGAAACAAATTTAAAACATCTACCAAAATTTTTGGCCAGTTATAACTTTCGTGTATGATATCCTAGATGTCACAATCCTTGGTGTACTTGTTGAAGATTCCTTTCACTTGCATACAAGGAAAATATTATGAAAATTTGACCAATCTAATAATAGTGAATAGGCATGGAAGCAAAAAGTGGCATTTTGGAGGGCTCACCATAAATTCTAAAAATATTTTTTTATGGATTACATTGTTGCCTAAACCCTAAAGACATCTCTTCAACAAAAGATTTGTACTCTAATACTAGGAGTTGTGGCACTTTATACTGTAAATGTCTTTGTGTTGAGCATGTATCTTCAGAGGTTCCAACCAATTATAGCATGATAACGTCTTSAAAAAAATGATTATTTTTTTTTGTTAAAGTTGCTAGTAGTACGGTCACATCCAAAAATTAGTTTTAGTTTTAATAATACAAGACTTGATACTTGTATTAGAAATGGCAATTTTGAAGCGGTTTTGGTGAAAATATAGTAAAAAATCTTTAAGGGTTAAGGGGACCAAAAAAATAAAGGGTATTATTGTGTAATTTTTTTGAAACATGATGTACAACCTCTAAACACTTCTAGAACTATTGATGTACAATAAAGGTAGATATTTATATAGTCTCAAATGTCAATTAATTAGTATGCGTCCCCTTGAAAACCCTATTTAGTGTAGATAAGTCTTTTTTCATTTCAACAACGGTGATCATCAAACTTATTTCACATGAATGAAGAATTATTTCACTAGGAACCTAAATTTCAAGTAATTTAATGACAATAATAAAGTCTGACATTATATTGCTGAACTCAAAAATGCCGTGCATACACTTGGCTTGCCTGGTGAACCATTTCATGTTAGATTTTTTTTACATTATCCGTTTTACTAAAAGAGGCAACCCATTTCTGATGCAGAGCAAACTGGGCCCGGCAGGGTAATGTTTGAGGGTAAAAGTAAATAAAAGCCCCCTATATTGAGCCGTCACTAGGGTATGTTCGCTAGACCCCCGAGCTAATTCGGAGTCTCTGATTGCAAATCTGAATTCAGAAATTGCAAAAAAAAATTATGCAAAAAATAAATCATTCCTGCGTTTTCCCCAACGATAAATCTAGCCTGCAGGGCTCAATTTGTTGGCACGATATATTGCTCTGCATTTCTGATCATATAAGCAATTATGCATATTTGGAGCGCAAGTTTTTTGAATGTGGAATATTCCCATGTACAACAATAGAGTTTGGAAGGATTGCATATCTTTTCAAAATATTATTACATGAAGCAAAATTACTATGAATTTTTTAGTGGAAGATTCTCTTTGACTTATAATAGTGAGATAGATCTTTCTATTTCTGACCATAGGCTAATTGCAAAATTGACCAAGGGCTGATTGCAATATTGACAACCTTGCAACCAACCACAGCTACTTTGGGGACTGCGCCATAACTTCACGAAAAGACAACAGTCTATAGATTGAAAATAGAGGTGGGGTTGCTTCCTTTTAAAGTGGGTAAGCTTACTACACTACACCCAAAATTGCACCCTGCCTACTACGACCATTGTCACTCTGTGTACATCTCTGAAATTAATATGTGTGTATGTTAAAGAAATAAATTTAAAACATCTACCAAAAAAATTTGACCAGTTATAACTTTCGCGTATGATATCCTAGATGTCACAATCCTTGGTGTACTTGTTAAAGTTTCCTTTCACTTGCATACAAGAAAATATTATGAAAATTTGACCAATCTAATAATAGTGCATTAGATGTTTTTTGGACCGTTTAGAAGACTGCGAGTTCCCGGGCTGTGGGAACACATTGGGAACTTTGGAACTCTGCCACATAGGCAATCTGACGTGGCACATAGACTGCCACGTTAGATAATACTAATTAATTAATTTAGAAATTGGACATGTCCAATTGGACAAGAAATGAATAGTAACTTGTTCAATGTGACAACCTTGGTTCTAATGGTCTAGGAAGCAKGAACTTTGAAAAATCATAGATCACATCCGAAAATCTATTTTTTTTGGGAATATTCATGATTTCACTTGCTAATACTACGAAAATGTTATTTCTACGAAAAGGTGCCTCCAACTCTGCTGAATTGCTTAAATGCGGTTTTGGGTGTACCCACCTTCCCGTGTAAGATGTAAAACGACCTAATAACTCCACCGACCACACCTCTCAGTCACATGTTTCTATCAGGTACATGCCAGGGACAACTAAGAGTCACGTATGGACACTGCGTTCCCTGTTCCCCGTTCTCCCCGTTCTCCGTTCTCCGTTCCCCATAGAACCCACAGACTGCGTGTAGTACCGTAATTCCTGTAGCTCCACATTGGGGGAAGGAGGAGAGCCAGCAGGGGAGCCCGTACTGTAGCGTCCTTGGCTGCGCCAGAGGAGACGACGAGTTTCTGAGGCCATATAATGAATGGCCTCGGGAAAGCCGACGTCCGGCAACGACGACGACCCCGCCCAAGGAGCAACGAATTTTTCGCAGCTGGCTCCAGCTTCTTCCTCCCTCCCCCCGCCAGTTCTTCCTGCCAATGCAAGCAACCCACCTCCCAGCAATTCCATTAATTAATTAGACAGCTTAATACAGTAACATACAGCTAGCTTGCAGCTGATCAGTTGCATGCTGCATTGCAGCAAGCTTCAAGTCCTTCCCTTCTCCTTCCCTTTTCCTTCCATTTCATTTCATTACCCCCAGTCAAACAATCGCCAACAACCTGTCGACGGAACCTTCGTTACTTCCATATCTTCCCGCTTCACACGCTTCTTTTTCTTCTTCTTCTTCTTCTTCTTCTTCTCCTTCTTCTTCCCCACTCTCGAACTCGAAGTTCGTCTCAGACACTGCTGTCTCCTCCTCAGACAGACGCTCCTTGAATGTCATGCTCGCTCGCTCGCTCGCTTGCACAGATAAGATTTTAGAGCAATGCATGCAGCACCGACGTTGTTGTTGGAGGTCGTCGTTGATTGCATGTCCATGGGCTTGCGGAGCCAAGGGCGTTCATTGACGACGCCTTGGTAGGTATTCAGTGCGCGCGCACGTACATATTGCGCATGCCAAGGTTGCGGCTTGCAAGGTCGCTGTTTTGGGGGGAGTGTTGGGGCGATTGTAGCTTAGGTCAGAGAGCGAGGGTGTTTATTGAGGTTTTTGGGAGTTTGATCGGTGGTGTGTAGAGGGGGTGGGCATTGCAAGGTAGGCGTGTGGGAGGGTGAGGAGAGGAGAGAAAAGGAGGGCGAAGGTGACGAGGGTGCTTGTTCTGGTGTGTCTTTGTGTGTGTGTGTGTGTGCGCGTGTGTGCGCGTGTGTGTGTGATATCGTGGGTTCCGCGGTACCGACGTGTTGAGAGCACATGGTTGCATGCAAAGGAGGAGATAAGAGGGTTCGCATTGATAGAGGTGTGAGCGATTGTGCATGGCGACGGACAGGCCGCAGCGCTGTTGCTGCCACCAGTCGAGGTAGAAGCGGAGAAGACGACGGTGAAGAGCAAGCTCAAGAGTTGGCGTTAGCCTTGGAGTTGGCGTTGGCGTTGGAGTTGGGGTTGTAGTGTCTTTGGCTTCGTTGAGGAGCGATGGAGGCCAATGGCGGTCTCATTGCCGGCTCCCACAATCGCAACGAGCTCGTGGTCATCCGCGACCCCGGAGGCGACGGGGTACGCACGCAGACTTAGAATGCATACCCCCTTTCATCGCTAGAAATGTGCACAGTCTCTGCCATTGCTTGCAACTATTGTTGATTGGAGGCTGTGAGGGTTTGTGATTGCTGCTGTGAGGCGATGGCGTACGTGTACCGAGAATGTATGCCCTCTTCATCGCTAAAAAGTTGGCATGTCCACAGTCATCCCTTGCKAGTGTTTCMGGAGAGAGTTTGTGATTGCTGCTGTGAGGGTAACCAAAATATATTGAAYGCTCTTGGGCGTTGCTGATCAATGTGCAGCCGAAGCCGCTGAGTCACGTGAACGGGCTCATCTGCAACATCTGTGGGGACGACGTCGGGCTCACAGTCGACGGGGAGCTTTTCGTCGCCTGTTTCGAGTGCGGCTTCCCCGTGTGTCGCCCCTGCTTCGAGTACGAGCGCAAGGACGGCAATCAGTCGTGCCCACAATGCAAATCCCGCTACAATCGTCAGAAAGGTAATCCAAAGTCGCCACGGGTGCAGCAATCAATCATGCCCTTCTAAACTCGTAGAGCATAGAAGAATGCTCCGTCTGCCTGGGCACACGAGTTGTACTTGCTTTGTTTTTGCCGCTTAGGGTTTAGCAACTTTCAGCCGCCCCTGACAGCCGCTGTGAATCAATGTTCACATACGTCAACAGGGTGTCCTCGCGTGCCTGGCGACGACGACGAAGACGACACCGACGACCTGGAGAACGAATTCAGCTTCGAATTGGAGACTCATCACCACCTGGGGATGGAGAGCCAGCACGTGACGGACGCGATGCTGCACGGGCACATGAGCTACGGGGGTATGTACGCGGACCACAACCTGCCGCACCACATGATGCACCACCACCACCACCAGACCACGCAGTTCCCGTTGCTGACGGACGGCACGGTGGGCAACGAAGATGAGGAGGACATGGCGGATGATACGCACGCTATTGCAGTGCCGCCACCGATGAACGGCGGGAAGCGCGTGCACCCCTTGCCTTACATCGAATCCAAYCTCCCTGGTACGCAATTGCCTGGTTCCAATTTTGCTAGCTAGCTTTTCAGTATTGGTTCCATCGATCTTGCCACAACAAAACATTCTTGGTACGTCGGAGCTTCGAACATTAGTACGGAGCGCTGATACTACCATAGTCTTTGTAGTGGTTTTCCAAGGACCGTCAGAAATCTCTTATCATTTTTGCAATGTTTTAGAATTACAACACTACGCAATGCATTTGCAATTACTTGAGATTGCAATAGATTTGGCAACCCAAGACTTTTGCGACAAATTTGTACCGCTTTTGCAATGATTCGCGAAAGACTTTACGTTTTTAGCCAAGTACGGAGCCGCTATAAAATCATCGCAGAATAACTCGTGATGTGCTGCAACTGCTACTTCTCCTCAATCAAGGAAGATCCACGGTATCCAAGACGCTGTGATAGAGAACCCAGAGGATGAAATTTTAGTTATTCTATGAGTGCACAACATTTTTCTTTGACAGTCGCTCAAGAACTTYCAATTGAAGAATGTAGCCCCAATTTCCAATCACTTWAGTATGAGTGCACTCGTAGAACCCTTCAGAGTTTATGAAGGTAGCGTTTAAGCAGTACTGAATTTAAACCAACAGTAGAAAATGTGTTTGAAGAGATTTAGGATTGATACTGTTATGCAGTACCAAAACGAATTTACAATTCATGAGATAACGAAGGAGGCTATGGCCGGGCGTATCTGCTTGAATCTACAATGACTATTGACGGGGCTCTGAATTTTAGATTGTACGCGCCGTTTGTACCGGTTCAATACTGAATCCATTACTTGGGATTTTCTTGAGGCGAAAATCGAAAGGAGACTTCCTTCTCATTTCGGTCGTGAGTGTAATTGCAGTTCAAGCGCGGCCGATGGATCCTACGAAGGACTTGGCAGCTTACGGCTATGGCAGCGTGGCGTGGAAGGAGCGAGTGGACAGCTGGAAAATGCGGCAAGAGAAGATGATGACTGAAGGCCATCACCACAAAGGCGGGGGCGACATGGACGGCGAAAACGGCCCCGATCTTCCCATGTAGGATGTCACAATCCCGTACCCAGTCAAATTGTTTGAAGCACTTGTAATTTCAACCAATTTCTCATCTCTGAGTTCGTGTTTGGAGCGTAGTTCGAGTTGGTTGCAGGAGTAGTATGTTTCACGGATTGCATTGCGCATCTGTTTGTGCTTGTGTGATTTTGAATACATCTTTGAAGCCAAATTGTTCGAAGGATTTGTGAGCAAGGCGGATTGCACTGCGCATCTTTGCGTTTATTTTAGTGCAGCTTTGAAGTCAAATTGTTGGAACAGTTTCTATTCAAGACGGATATCGATTGCATTGCGCATCTTTGTATGTTTGTGTAATTTTGAGCGCATCTCTGAAGTCAAAACTGTTTGAAGGATTTCGAAGCGTGACGGATCGCATTGCAAATCTTTGTGTTTGTGAAAGCTCTAGTTCTGTTTTGAATTCAAATTGTTCGAAGGATTTTGTTTTCATGCGAAGTCTGAATTGCATACCTTTGTGGGTTTGTGATCTTTGCGTGCAGTATGGATGAATCGCGACAGCCGTTGTCACGGAAAGTGCCGATTTCTTCCGCGAGCATCAACCCGTACCGCATGCTGATCGTCTCGATTCTGGCGGTGGATTACCCCGTGGACAAAGTGTCTTGCTACCTCTCCGACGACGGCGCCGCCATGCTCACGTTCGAGGTCCTGTCGGAGACGTCGGAGTTCGCTCGCAAGTGGGTGCCTTTCTGCAAGAAGTTCAGCATCGAGCCCCGGGCGCCGGAGATGTACTTCGCGCAGAAGATCGACTACTTGAAGGATAAGGTGCAGCCGACCTTCGTCAAGGAGAGACGAGCCATGAAGGTCCGGAATCACGAAGCCTTTCTGCCAATTTTGTTTCAAATTTGTTGACAATTCTTCATTGGGATTCGGCGAAATTGAAATGCTCGCAGATATCATGATCTGTTATCGGTGGAGGTAATAGTTCATTGAGAGCTGACTGTAATCCCTAACTGCGATRGATGCGGAGATTGACGAGTGTGTGAAATCTYGCAGAGAGAGTACGAAGAATTTAAAGTGCGGGTGAATGCGTTGGTTGCGAAAGCGAAGAAAGTGCCGGAAGAGGGRTGGACGATGCAGGACGGCACTCCATGGCCCGGCAACAACACACGCGATCATCCCGGAATGATCCAGGTACAGCAATTCCCCATTACGTTACTAATCCCTCGATCTTTCCATTGCAAGCGTTTCCTTGTTATAGAAAAATCAAGTTAGCAACAAGATTTGCAGTTTCCCGTGGATCTTTCCGTTGCAAGCATTTCCTTGGGAATAGAAATCAAGTTCGCAACAGGATTTGCAGTTTCCCATTTGTGGTTGTTCCTGTGAATATGCGCAGGTSTTTTTGGGGCACAGCGGCGGTCACGACACGGACGGCAATGAGCTGCCTCGCCTGGTGTACGTCTCCAGGGAGAAGCGTCCGGGGTTCAACCACCACAAGAAAGCCGGTGCCATGAACGCGCTGGTGCGTGTGAGCGCGGTGCTCACGAAYGCGCCCTACTTCCTTAATTTGGATTGCGATCACTACATCAACAACAGCAAGGCGATCCGGGAGTCCATGTGCTTTTTCATGGACCCCAACGTCGGGAAGAAGGTCTGCTACGTGCAGTTCCCGCAGCGGTTTGATGGGATTGATCGCAACGATCGTTAYGCGAACCACAACACCGTCTTCTTTGATGTAAGCACCGCGTATGCCATACATTGGGGTTTCATGTTCTTTGGCAGTTTGGGGAAGATCGTAAGGGATCCAATTTTACTTAAGTTCGTCCTTTTCAAGCCATAAAATGTCGGTCCTTCAAGGGATAAGCCACATGGATTCATATGCTGGACGCGGCAGTCATTCTAGTGACACGATTTAGCGAATTCTTGAGTGCAGATCGTATGGTAATCAGTTTGCCCTTTTCTAGCCATGAATCCTTGGTTCTTCATGGGTAAAGCCATATGCGTGGATTCCAATGCTAAGCTGTGGTAGTCATTCTCGTAACCCAATTYGGTGACTTCTTGTGTGCAGATCAATCTGAAGGGTTTGGATGGGATCCAAGGCCCTGTGTACGTGGGCACGGGATGCGTTTTCAAGCGTCACGCCTTGTACGGTTACGAGCCCAAGCAGAAGGAGAAGTCCAACAAAAGCGCTGGCTGCGGCGCCGGCGCATGCTTTTCCTGGTGCTGCTGCTGCGGCAAACGCAAGAAGAAAAAAAACAAGAAGTCCAAATTCTCGAAGAAGAAGACCGCTCCCACTCGATCAGACTCYAGTGTGCCGATCTTCAGCTTGGAAGACATCGAAGAAGGCATGATGGACGAAGACTCATCAAATTCTTCATCTCTAGTCCAATCCACCAAGAACTACGAGAAGCGGTTCGGCCAGTCGCCTGTCTTCGTCGCGTCGACGCTTCTCGAGCACGGCGGAGTGCATCACTCCGCCAGCGCRGGTTCGCTCCTGAAAGAAGCGATTCACGTCATCAGCTGCGGCTACGAGGACAAAACCGAATGGGGGAAAGAAATAGGGTGGATATATGGATCTGTCACGGAGGATATTCTCACGGGGTTCAAGATGCATTGCAGAGGGTGGCGGTCGATCTACTGCATGCCGCACCGACCGGCGTTTAAAGGCTCAGCGCCTATCAATCTGTCGGATCGGTTGAACCAAGTGCTGCGATGGGCGCTCGGGTCCGTGGAGATTTCGCTCAGCAGGCATTGTCCGCTGTGGTATGGATATGGAGGAAGGCTTAAGTGCTTGGAGAGACTGGCGTATATCAACACGACGATCTATCCCTTGACGTCGTTGCCGCTCGTCGCGTATTGCGTGCTGCCGGCTGTGTGCTTGCTCACGGGCAAGTTCATCATCCCTACTGTAAGTCGAGCCCCATCACTTCTCTCACCAAATTCTTCTTCAAACTCCCGTTTGGTTCTTAGATTRAGCAAATGGTCACAAAATTTCAGTACAGATTTTCAAATTGTGACGGTAATAAAGTGCTCTTGTAGTCCTATCTCATGCATTGTAGTTTAGTAACTAAAATTCAATGCAAGTCGAAGGTCTGCTTTGGAATCCCTTTCTTTCATCTGCATTGCAACTCATGCTATGACCTTTCAGATGTTGCTTTCGGTAAGTCATTCCATGTTAGATTTTTGTGCAAGAAGGAAAAGGGCCAGAAAAGTGATGATGAAATACGAAGACTCCAATTTGTTCACGGTTTGGCGATGCTGTGTGCAGATAAGCAACTTGGACAGTTTGTTTTTCATCTCCCTCTTCATTTCCATCTTCGCCACCGGCATTCTGGAGATGCGTTGGTCCGGCGTGGGCGTGGACGAGTGGTGGCGCAACGAGCAGTTYTGGGTGATCGGCGGGGTGAGCGCGCATCTGTTCGCTCTCTTCCAAGGCCTGCTCAAGGTGTTCGCGGGGATCGACACGAATTTCACGGTGACTTCGAAAGCCGGCGACGACGAGAATTTCGGGGAGCTTTACACTCTGAAGTGGACGTCGCTGTTGATACCCCCGACCACCATTCTCATCTTCAACCTGGTCGGGGTGGTGGCTGGAATCTCGGATGCGATCAACAACGGCTACCAATCCTGGGGCCCGCTCTTCGGCAAGCTCTTCTTCGCCTTCTGGGTGATTGTGCACTTGTACCCGTTTCTCAAAGGCCTCATGGGGCGGCAGAACCGCACGCCCACGATCGTGATTGTGTGGTCCATTTTGCTCGCGTCCATCTTCTCGCTCCTCTGGGTGCGCATCAATCCGTTCGTGTCAAGGTCGAACGGGCCCAACTTGGTGGAGTGCGGGCTCACTTGCTAGGGGTTAGATTTAGGGTCAGGGTTTAGGGTTTCGTGTGCAATACAGAGAGTCTCACAGTTTTAGGGTTTAGGGGTTCGCAATTGTCACAATTTTACACGCTGAAGTAGACGTCACTGCTGGTGCCCCCGACCACCATTCTCATCTTCAACCTGGTGGGCTTGGTGTCTGGAATCTTGGATGTGATCAACAACGGCTACCAATCCTGGGGCCCGCTCTTCGGCAAGCTCTTCTTCGCCTTCTGGGTGATCTTGCACTTGTACCCGTTTCTCAAAGGYCTCWTGTGGCGGCAGATCCGCACGCCCACGATTGTGATTGTGTGGTCGATTTTGCTGGCGTCCATCTTCTCGCTCCTCTAAGTGCGCATCAATCCGTTCTTGTCGGGGCCCAACTTGGTGGAGAGCGAGCTCACTTAGCTAAGAGTTATCGGTTTCGTGTCCAGTACAGAGGGTATCAACGATTTTAGGGTTAGGGTTTCTCAATTGTCCCAAGGGTTTCTACGATTCTTTTTAGTTGCTGTGAAACCTTTTGTAAAGATTGCAGGCCAAGTTTACAGCAGCAGGGTTGTGCGAAGCGCATAATGCGGAATAGGGCTGGCCGGGCGGAGTGAGACAGGCAGGGSTAGCGGAGGCAGAGAGAAGAAGTGAAGATTGGCCTTGTAAAATTAAGCTGCAGCAGGTTCAGCMCAGGTCTTTTCTTTGTAAGATCACCGAATTTGGCTCTGATTTCTTGGGAAGACTGACCGAGYTTCACACCTGCTTCACATCTAATCGCCGCTCAGTGTTAGCCGATGGGAGACTGTGGAGGGGTTTCTGTTGTGGGTCTGAGGTGCTCCTCATAATGAGATCTGAGCGGGAGTTGAAGCTCACCCTTTATTAAATTTATACTCCCTGGATTTCTGGATCAATTCTTCACTCCTCGAGTGGGCGCATCTTGTTTGTCACGCTGCTGATGTGYTCTTGTTGTTCTTTGTAACAATTCTGACACAGGCATCAAGTCCAGATTGTGCATTGGTTATGTGTTAGAGACGCTTTGGCATGTCYTCCAGTAMTCAGTTCAGTTCATCTTACACAGTTGTTGAATGTCTAGCTTTAAATGGGAATGGGTTGTCTCCTGATACAYTCTTTCACAACCCTTTCTAACGATTCACTGTGATTAAACTGCGAAACTGTGAACAGATGTGGAAGTTGTTTGAAAGAGGTTCATTTTTTAGGGTTTTCTGTTGTGTAAATGGGGGCCTCAGTGCGTCAGGGAATTGTGAGTATTCATAGCGTATCTTCTCCATATTGGGACATTTGAATCCTTATTATGTTGTGCATAGAAAGTTTCCTACTAAACCTAAGAACTTGTGAAACCGAACGAATATTTAAAAAGGAGAAGTTCCGTAAGGGTTGCTTTATACTATACAATAAGGGCAAATGATTTGATTTATTTCTGTTTTATTTGTACAATTAAAACTATTAATCACGATCCGTATCTACAATGACATTCAAGAATATGCTAAATACTTGCTACAATATCGCAATATCATTTACTGTAGCACACTTATCACACATTCAAAGGGTGGATTAGTTAAATGGTTGCTACAGTATCACAATATCATTTTCTATAGCACACTTATTACACATTCGAAGGTTGGAATAGTAAAATGGTTGGGATCTCCAGAGGTCGAATTTGAGTGTTACTTGCATTAGGTGACGTTTTGATCGTGCAGATGTATGTATACAAAAATCACTGATGGTAATATCATACTTACAATAAATTTCATGAAAAGGTTAGACTTCTCTACGTCAATGATCTATTACCTCCCACTTAAAAATTGCATAAAAAATAGTGTGAAGTGTTTAATCGGTCTTACAAACAAACATAGCAAAACTCAAGCCTCGCAAGTTCTAATTGAAGAACTGTTGGTATGCATTTCTCCTACTCCAGTAAGGCAGAACTCCGCACAGCATTTCAAGAAGCAAACAAGACAGTATTAGTACTACAAATCACATTGCCTAGTTAAACCACGACATCTGCAACATCTTAAAGAAATGACCGCCACAGAACAGTGCGATATCATCAGCAGACAGAAATCAGAAACACGTGAATTGAACCGTTTCAATCACGTTCAGCTATGTTACAAATTTCAACCACTACAGACTTGCTTTGCAATCTGACCTCAAGATTGAATTCAGTGCCCAAAAAATAATCGAGCCCCAAACTCGGCCTCGCTCATCCACGCCTAAACCCTAATTGCCTCAACAGGTGACCAACGCAACTTGACCACGGTACAACACTAGAGCATTTGCCGATCTGGAAGGCTCTCGCCTGACGTGGCAGGGATGGTCCGACGTGTCAGTCTATACCCTATGGAATATGATTTTGAAGTGGTGGGTTTTGTCTTTCATGAACTCCCCTACAGTAGCTCATTTAGGGTCTTTGATCTCTAGTATGAAATCAAGCTTTTCAAATTTACCATCCACGGTAAATTAAAAGCTACTCTATTTTCAACATTGAAGATTGCAAAAATTTCCGTAAGTGCAAAGTCTCGGCACTATGCACTAAAAGAGGTTTTACTTGTAGTATGCATACACTGTTAAGCTTAAGATAAAATAAATGAAGAACACTCTTGAGGTGTCCCAAAGCCACCAAGAGTTAYTGTAGTATCACCTTATCATTCTTCTGTTTGTCTTTTTTTAGTTATCCCACGTTATGTGGCATGCCTACATTATTGAGACGAGAATCCACTGCTTTAGATCCTCATTTTAGAACATGATCCAATACACTAAATAGTGAAATAAGGTTGCCCCTCACTAATTTATTGACACTCTACACTATATAAATATTTGTTGAAACTCCACAACAATGCAATACTTCTGAATTAATTACTGGTATACTTGGAACTCACGAACCTCCATGTGTACAAATGGAAATATTTGTAGAAATATTTGTTTACTTTGATGGCTTCAAGACTAATTTTCTTGTGGTAAGGCAACCTAATTATAATGGCGACCTAATTTCACCAATTAGTGTAGATAAAAAGTTGACTACCCACCAACTAAGCAAAAGTACAAGTTTATGGTAGTATGCACGTGTTGCAAAATATGAAAGTTAACTTAGATTGCATCTAGTTTAATCCCTAAGTGGTTTTGAATGTCTTTCAATACACCTCTACATTTCTCAAGTGCAATATACACAACCTTGCAAGTGAGTGGTTATTGTTCATTTAAATTTTTTTTTTTGCTGAATGCATGTTAAAGTCTTCTATTGAGCTACACAATTTCTGGCTACATCAGACGTGTTGATAATTTTGAAAATATTATGAAGATTGAGGCTCCCTCATTTGGAGCTTGCATACATACGCATTGTATTAAAAAAGAAACCTAAAACACCAAATCTCATCGAATCACGCGTAAGATGCTTTTATCGTAGTTCCCAGGTGCCAACAAAGCAATTATAACTACAATAAACGAGCGTATTCGGTCAAGGCAAATGCGGATAGAGGGATGGATGGGTGTGCACAGTGTGGAAGCTGTAAACGTATTTTTCTTGAAATACATTGTTGAGCATGTTTGACAGCCTCTCATATCAACAGTGGACATTACAATTTTTTTGTAAAATCATGAGAAAATAAATGGCTATTGTATTTTCAATTTTATAATTTACATACTAAACAAATACTTCATGGAAGTAGGAGAATAAGGGCCACATATGAATTGAGAGGACACAATGTGTCCTTGAAACCACTTAGGGGTTAAAGATGTGATTCTGTGAAGCCATTGACTTAGCACATCTCCACTACTTGGCCAAAACTTCATATCATCAAAAATGAAGGAGCCCTTCCACTAAAATAGAAGCACCTGAATGTGACATTTTCTTGGTATTTCTTAAGCTTGAGGGTGCGTAGAGAGAAAAATGGTTTGTATTTGTTAGTAAATGGTTTAGGAAACCAATAAAATTGGTTTTGTATTTTTCCAAGCTTGTATGAATATAATTTGAATTTTTGAAAAGAATTGTTTACATAGATGCATGCACCTAGTACTGAGGATACTAGACTAACACCAAAGTAGGCATGGAATTATAGAAACACCCAAAAGAGACACACTATAAACTTGGATCACACATACTAGGTGATTGACCACTTCTTGGAAGAGTGACAACTTCTTGGAACCCCACCTCGCTACTTTGAATACACTTGTGCTTGGATTTAGGGTGATTTCAAGATGACATTGAACGTTTGATGTTGCTATTGGGTACATCTATCTCTACCTGAGCGAGCGGCTTCTTTGAAGAATCCCACAAATAACCACATGATAACGTACATGGCTAGATCTCGGGACCTATACAATGCTGGTTTGGGTGAATTGGCCCCCTCACTGGGCCCAAGTCATTCCAAAGGTGCAAGTAAGAAAAAGTCCCTATTTTGTACTTGTAAAACAAACATAATCCTATGCTATCATTAACTTAACCTCCAAAGTTCTTTGACTATGTTTCACCAAAAAACACTAAAAACGGGTTGTTTTGATGGCAAAGGCCCCTAAAAAATGACAAATGAAATCTTGTTGCATTTGACTATAAGATCTAGAAGTAGACTACTTTATTATGTTGTAGCAAAACATGGGAGGTTTTGATTGCACAGTTGGGATATTATAGTGTTTGAAGTTGAAAAGAATGTTTTTTAGGAGCTTCCAAATTCCGGGTAGCTCTAATTTGCTGAGGCTTTTGCACGTTAATTTCACTTCTTTTTTTCTTAAACTTTTTTTTTCCTATATTTGTGACAAATTTTTTCAAATGTTCAAAAAAATTCATAACATTTCAAATTGGGGAACGTGTACCAAAGAATTCCAATAGGAAACTAGCTTCAAGAAAAGTTTAATAGAAAGCTCTATTTTCAAAAATTTATGGCTTCCACCTATAGTAAATTAGTAATTTTTTCAAAATGTGAATGGTGGAAATCTAGATTAGAGCTAGACTTATGAGAGGGAAGAAAAGAAAAAAATTGCCCAAAAAAACAAAATTTGGCAAGCTTGATCATTCTATGTCGAAGATGAAGGAAGGACATTTTGACATATTAGGCCTGGCATGGAAAGACACATAGTTAGCGTTAGCAAAGCCCAACTCATCTTGAATCACTGAATTTAAGTGTGAAAAGATGAGTATGTATGAAACATGGTTGTTTGAAGCATGAAAATTTGATAGGGCTACTTCAAAGTGGCATGAAAATTGCTTGGGGAGATCACTGTCACTTTCTTTTTAAAAAACTTCTTGAGTTAAAAGATAGTTTCTATTTGATCCAAATGGGAAAATTTTATATAATATGTAGGATTACTAATATTACTATAGCATCTATGAAATGTTGTATACTCCAACATTTATAAACTAGGCTTCGTAAAAATATCATGTAGTAGGAATTTTTATTAATAAGTTAGCCTTGATAAATAGGGTCTGTGCAAATTTTTCATAGTATGGTGAATTGAGATAGATGTGGATAGATAGTATAGATATTCAATGGACACAGTAAGAAAAATCTATAATGAAGGGTGGTTGATTGAATCTATAATGAAGTAATATATAACAAAAGGATGTAAAACATTGGCAACAATTGTCACATTGCATGAATACAAAGTTTTATCTTAGTGGGTTCAACGAATTGAAAACTACACAACATGAAGATAGAGTTTATAATGCATTTAACCATGTGTTAAAACACATTCATTTTGAATGAAATGTTCACAAGATAATTTGAGTGGGGATTCTAAAATCTTCAATATTAAATTGACTTGTTATTAAAACCGCCACTTTGTCAATGGCACAAGTTTTAGGGTATCTCCTCATAGTAGAAGGAAGGTAATATATATGAAAAAAGACAAGAGCAGGAAAAAAATTGAACACTTAAATTTTATATGCAAAAATAGCCCAACTTAAAAAACCACATAAATGAATTTAAGAAAATCATATGGTATTGAAAATAAGCCCCTTTTTGCTTTCTATGTAAAAATACGGTCATCTTAATTGCAATAATAAAGATAAATAGCCCACATGAAATACCCTCTTAACTCAATCGTATTCTTCAAATACAAGGATTGATCTCTCTAGGGAAAATTGGCCCACATTGATGGAGTTTGGATTGAAGATTTTTGTTATTGACCCTAGTAAGCCATTAGGAGAAATATGAGGTCTCCAAAAGGCTGTGAGTTCTAAAAGGCCACGATGCTATTATGGATTTTTTTTTTTTTGAAATCTTGCGTGGCACTACTAGTGCCACGTCAGATTCTCAATAAATTTATTATTTTATTTTATTATTTTATTTTATTATTTATTATTTTTTAAGAATTTTATTTTTTATTTTTAAAAAATTAAAAATTAAAAAAAAAATTCTATAATGTCACATGTCCTTGCGGTTGATTCGTTCTAACACCTTTTGGAGGGCTCATACTTCTCCTAATGACTAGTCATTTGTGAAAGAGTTTTTTCAAAGCAAAATCTCAATAAAAATTAGCTTCGTATATTCTAAAATTTAATTCAATACCTTAGATGCACTTACAAGAGTATATTTGTGCAAGATCTATCCTTTAAATCAGGTTGTTTGTTTGTTTTGTTTGTTTGTTTGTTTGTTACGTTGAGATCTCCCGGATCATGCGTCCGCCAGTGGCGTGCTTCGTACCGTCGGAAAGCTCTCGGCGAGGAGGGGTGCACGGGCTTGGTTTCGTGGCGTTCCGATCTACGGGGTGAAAGTTCTTGAATTTTGAGTTATTTATGCATCCAAAAATTAGAAAATTACTTTTACTTTAATTTTGCATGTGGCAACAGCATAGGACACACTAGTTAGTGTTGATGACATGAATTGGCATCAAGTTTTTGAGTTGTGGAAGAGTTTCAAATATAGGACATTGTGACCTTTGAATTGACATTTGTGCTCCTAAATAATACATTTCACTTTACTTTTTCACATTATCAGATTTTGACAATTTTTGCAATGTCAATTAAAATTTCTACTAGCCAATCAAACAAGAATCTATCCTTCAAATCAGGCTGTTTGTTTGTTTGTTTGCTTTGTTTTGTTTTGTTTTGTTTGTTTGTTTGTTACGTTGAGATCTCCCGGACCATGCGTCCGCCGGTGGCGTACTTGGTATCGTCGGAAAGCTCTCGGCGAGGAGGGGTGCAAGGGCTTTATTTCATGGTGTTCCAACCTATGGGCTGAAAGTTATTGATTTTTGAGTTATTTTTGGTTTTAATTTTTTTTTTAAATTACTTTTATTTTAATTTTGCCTATGGCAACGGCACAAGGCACACTAGTCTATCCTTTAAATCAGGCTATTTTTTTTTTTTTTTTTTTTTTTTGGTTTGTTACGTTGAGATCTCCCGGACTGTGTGTCCGCCGATCACGTGCTTGGTACTGTCAGAAAGCTCCTGACGAGGAGGGGTGTATGGGCTTGGTTTCGTGGCGTTCCAACCTACTAGGTGAAAGTTATTGAATTTTGAAGTTTTTAATGCATCCAAAAATTAGAAAATTACTTTTACTTTGATTTTACCTCTCGCAACGGCACAGGGCACACTGGTATATGTTTTGATAACATGTCACCTAAATGGATAAATTTAGAGGATAGTGTTATAGAATGGTCAACTTGACGTGTTAAATTCCAATTCTAATTTAGGAAGATTAGATTGAAGTGGAACTTAACTATCAAGTAGATAATTATTTTGATTTCCTTCTCAAATTAATCCTTAAAGGACCAAGGCCTTTTTTTGCAAAAAAACACTCAAAACTGTCATTTCAATAGCAAAGAGTAAAAAATTTGAAATTTGGATATTTTGCACTTCTAGCCATAGGATCTCACACCTCACTAGTATGAGTATATGTGGTAAAATTTACAGAAATTTTGATCGCACATATTGCAAGATATCTGTATTTGAAGGGGAAAAAACAAGTTTTTCAGCACATTACGAGACTAGATGATCTGACTTTGAACCTTCTTAACTTTAGTTTTTTGCATCACAAAGTTTTGAGCTTTAAATCTTTATGGTGGGGAATTGAATTGAGAGTCTAGGAAAAAATTCAAAAAGTTTAAAAAGCATAAATTTTAGTCTTTAAAAAATTGTTAAGTAGAAGTAGGTAGAAGATGGAACAAAAATTTAAATCATTTATATCTCTAAGATGGAATTAAAATGCACTAATCCCAATGGTGAGATTGTTCTAGCAAGCAAAACAAATGATGTTGAACTTTGTTTTTGAAAAATTGTAAATATTGTGTTTAGAGTGGTTTAGAAATGAATCCTGCAATTAATTTTTTCAAAAAGATACTTACATTGCCCAAAAAACAAGATTGTCCATAACTTTCTCATAACAAATCCAAATGCAATGAATCAAATCTTTTTATATAGAAAAAATATAATCTATGAGGAAAAAGAAACAAAAAATTCAACTTCTAACTATCAATATCAGATTTTTTTATTTCTCAAAAGTATACTTCAACTCAATGGAGTGAACAAATATAAAAACTATACCCTCTTGGACCTTCCATGAAATAACTATAGTAGACTATTTGGTCCCAAAGACCTCCCTTGCCTATTTTCTTTGCATTAATATGAATAAATAAGATACATTTCAAAATCACGTTTATAACAGAATGTGCAGAAATCAATGGCTTTTTACTCCACAAAATGAAATCTAAATTGCCACATATTGATATTGTGTTGTTGCTAGAATATTGTGTACTTTGAAACGAAAATTACAAAAAGATAAACCAGAATTCCAAAATAATAACCAGTTTTTTGAATGTTTCACGTGGATGTGCAAAAAGCAATTGAAGAAAAAAAAATATGTCAAAAATTTATATTTCTAATTATTGATATGTTTTTACATGTTTGTTTTGGATTCAAAGCTATTTTTGGGAATTTGATTTTCTTAGCACCACATGCAATTCAATGCCTGCTACTCTTTTTTCTTTGCTCACTATCCACTATCCACTGATTACAGGAATGCAGCATTAACACACATGCCTTCCGGAAAATCAGGAGCCATTGATCTCTTTGAAGAAATTTTTTTCTCCTTATTGGATGTCGTTGATCTTCAAAAAACATCCACCGTCGATTGGAAATAATCCATGCCATTGGATCCTTTAGCATATTGATACTAATACGGGTATTAATACGGATATTAATACGGGTACTAATTTCATACTAGTGTAGAAACGGATACTAATGTAGATACGGATACAGATACAATGTTGATACGGATACGGATACTAATGCTGATATGGAGATACTAAATATATAACCCATATCGTTTGTTTTTCCAAGTTGGTCTAAGGAAATATAAGTGGTTGCAGGGGGGTACCAAAAATTGAAATCATTGAATTATTTGAAATTGTACTTCTAACTATCCACCCAGAGGATGGCACATTCTACTACTGTTGTGGTTCCTATCCACCCAAAAGATGGTACATTCTACCATTGTTGTGGTTCTCATCAAAAGCATGTAAAAACTTTGCAAAAATCATGGTTACTTTGTGGATACCATTTGTGAATAATTATTGTGACCATAATTACAACCATTCTTGTCAAATTGCATGTTTTTGTCCTTGTCAAAATGTTATTAAGATTATTTTGTGAAGTCATTGTTAAATCCAAGAAATGTGAAACATGCATGCCTACATGCCACAATACAAGTTTGAATATACTAGTAAGAGCCTTTAGGATGATATTTTCCTTACCAATTTAAATACAATATTTTCTTTGTTATGGAATGAAGAAATTCTTCTATTCATTATGCATGCAATTCCCTAAACCCTAAAWCCTCATTTGCCATTGATTGCAAATTGCTTTTCAAAGCTCCTCCATATAGGTTGCCTCAAACAACAAGCTTCAAATTCTCTTTGAACCACTATATAAAAATTGCTTCAAGTATTTTCTGGTGGTGCTCTTAATTGTCTTGTTGTACAATACAACTATAGCATTTGTATACTATCAATAAGACAAAATCCAGTAAGTTGAAGTTTTTAATTGATGAGTTGACAATCTAAAAGATTCACAGGTGTTAAATTTTTGCACAAATTACATACTTGAGGTGCAAACCCTCTTCATGATCATCATAAACAATAATTGGTACAAAGTTCTATCAAAAGTAGTTAGCATTGTAGGTTAGTAACACACAAAATAATCTTTCTTCATCTTTTCATACATTTGATGTCTATATCTTCCAATGTTGGGGGCTACTCTTGGTCAAGATTGTTAAGCAACAGTTGACCGAAACAATACAACTTTATTTTCCAACAAGTATTCAACATAAATTAACAAAACTCCCAACATTTTAGCAAACCCATTCTCGCAAGAAATGCTTGTCTCCAATAATGCCATAGCACATTCTAAAAAGGCTTGATATTTCATTTATTCAAACAAGCCCCACTTAAGCTTCTTACATGGCCATAATGAGACCATTCCTACAAATGAGTAAAGAAAATAGTCAAGTGTCCATAACAAGATAGCATACTTATGTGAAACACAAAAGCAAATACACTAGAACTTCTAATAAGCCAAGGGGCCACGGTTGATCTAACACATTATTGCATAGGGGTTATTAGAATTAGTTAGGGTTATTTGCTCTCTAACACATTAGAGCATAGGGATTATTAGAATTAGTTAGGATTATTTGCTCTCATGTTGTTTACATGTGGGCTACAATAGAACTTCTAATAGCCAAGGGGCTAGGACCGATCTAACACATTACTGCATATGGGTTATTAGAATTAATTAGGGTTATTTGCTCTCATGTTGTTTGTATGTGGGCTAGGCTAAGACCGATCTAACACATTGTTGTAGAAACTTTTATTAGTTCAAAGAGTGAGAATTATTAGAAGTTCTACTATATTAAGATTAGTTCACCAAAAGTAATTTAGATGCTTGTTGCACAATAATCAAAATATGGTTATAGAAATCGAAACAAGATTTTAAAAAATCCATCAACCTTACACTATGATCCTTTTGTAACATTTTGCATATTATATTAATCCCTAAACAACGTCAAGGCTATTTTTTGGTTGATGGATGAAGAAGCATCTTTCAATGTAGGATAGAAGTGCAACTCTTCATCCTTAAAATTTTGTGTATAAAGGGTAGATCTTCTATAGTACTTTGACTTCCAATTCTTCCTTTAAACCAATGATTCTCAAAGTATTGAGAATTTATGATTTCCATGATTTCCATGATTGCCATGGTGAGTTGGTGACCCACCCAGAGTTTCTAGTGAGTACACCCAAAAGCCCCACAAATTGGTGCCGTGTCTACTTACTATTACTAGGTTGGTGAGAATTTTATATTATCTTGTTGGCAAGTGAAAAGGAGGTTCCAATGCACCAAAGAACACGCCATTTGGACACAATATGCAAATGTTATGGAGGGTCAAAGTTTGTTTCTAAAGGCGTTTCTTCCACATAGGTACATAATTGGTTTTGGAGATGCAAAATCTGAAGATGGCGGTGCAAGTGCCATTTTGGGGCACCTACCTTAAGTGTGAAGTATAATTCTTGCAATTCACACAACTCTAGTTGCAATTTGTGATCATGTCAATAAMAAATGAGAGCTCCCTTGAACACAATATAACCAATAATGGTTATCAGATAAACTTGCTCGGTTTTAAGCAATACTACGTTTGAGACTGAATTACGCAAWTACACATTTCTCCGCTTCAATGCACGCAGGTTCAAAGAGAAATCAGCCAACTTGCATAGAATTTGATCATCCACTAACACCCACCTCTGAGGACGCCATCTTACAAACGAACATCGCAAAACTCAAGTCTCCAAATTCAAATTGAGAACTACCGGTATGCACTTCTCCTATTACAGAAWGGCAGAGCTCTGCACTGCATATCAAGAAGCAATCATGACAGCATTGGTTAAGCTCGGTACTACAGATCACATCAGCTAGTTAAAACATCTATAGCATCTCAAAGAACTGGCCGCCACAGAAGACTGCGATGYCATCAGCAGACAAAAGAGAGACCTATTGGTTGAATTGAACCCATTCAACCATGTTCGGCAACACTAAAAATTTCAACCACTTCAGACTTGCTTTGCAATCTTGCCAAAGTATAGAAGTTACTTCTAAAAACTCGCGGCCTCGTCCAGGCAGGCCCTTGCCACTTTCCAATAATCGCATAAAATATAGAATTGGTGACATCCACAGAAACAGGACAATTCAATCCCGGCAAGGATGGCTTGTACTGAGATCTCATCTCTCTCCAATCTCATAAACTCCGCTGCTATTGCGGGAATTTCCAAATTACAGCGCCTACGCAATCAACAACAATTCAGTGACTTCAACACAGGAGGATCTGCTGCGTTCCCAAAACCCTAGAAAAGGCGATTCAATTCAATGCCTACAATTTCACCTCGGTTTCGAAGTCGAATCGTTGCATACCAGTTCATGACGATCAAACCCTCCGTTACCAAATATCATCATCTCCATCACCATCCGTTGCTTCCCGATATAATTCATAACGGACCGTTGCATTGAGCGCAAGACGAATTCGATTCATGGATTTGCCTGAGGGCATTACCAATCCCGATAGAACTCAATTCATATGCCAAGTGATATATACCTTAAATCAGAAGGACGCCATTCGCCCGAAGACTATCTACGAACGCCTTGATCTTCCCATGGTACTTCTCCCCCTTCCGCAGTTCATAAGTCACCGCAGGAATGTCCTTCACCTTCAACCTGGYAGCCAAGATTCCGGCAATGTGTGCCGCCGCCGCAACGTCGCCCGTCRCAGGAAGCTGCTCCCGCAAATCCTTCTCCTGCGACGTCGCCGCCACCACGGTGTGGCTGGTGGGCTTGTGAACGACCATGGATCGCACATACTTGTTGGAGAAGTGCAACTTCAACTCGTAAGGCTTCAAGTACTTGGTCATCCTCGACACGGATCCCATTTTCGCCGCCATGAAGTCCACCGCCCTCCCTCCCACGCTCGCTCGCTGGTGCTCAAAAAGTAATCGAGCCTGAAAAACTCGGTCTCGTTATTCGACGCCTAAAGCCCTAAACCCTAATTGCCTCAACAGCTAACCAACGACGCTTCTGCAAATAGACCACGGTGCCTGTGCATTTGCCGATCTGGACGACCGCAATGTAGACGTGGCAGGGAATAGTCTGACATGGCAGTCTATACCCGTTTGAAATGTGACGTGTCCTACTGACGTGGATATCACAGAAATATTGTAGGTGTGAATGGGTTCGACCACCTTGTCATCGTTGCAAACTCCAACGTCTGGTAACCTTCCACCACTTTTCGTTTTGAATTTCTCGCTGTTCATTTTCGAGCTCTTGCGCGAACTGAAGTTTTCAGATCCCAACTCTGCAGCAATGTCACCGTCTGTCTAGWTTGTCTAATTGCATCCCGAGTTGTGTACAAAATCTGCCAATTATGTTGAACACTAATTGAATCAGGTGAACATGTTTGACTTCGTGCGGTTTTTACTCGCGAATACTTYTTAGACGCTCTCAGTTTTTCCATTGCCACGCGTGAACTTCTCCTACTCCAGCGTGAAAGGCGCATCCTACTTTCACATTGGAGGTGCAGCCATGCGCAAAGCTACTGTATCAATTTCAGGATATCAATATGCCAACCGGCAAGGATAACAGTGRAGTGACCTTATTTTTTCTGAGACTTTTGGAACTCATCCTTCGTGTTTTCCTTGTGTGGAAAGTTAGCGACCTATTCTACAATCAGAAGTATCTTTACGTTTTCTGTTTCTTGGTTTTCTACTGGATTTCATTGAAGCTGACTTCGGAGGAGCCTGACAGTGAGGACAGTGACGACTGATACTTGCCAATGATCTAATCAACCGTTTCTCATGGACATCTCCGAAACTGTGCRGTGGTATGACATTATTTAGATGCATGCTCATCAGCAAACCCTCTCAAAATTCACACRTAAGACTTAGAAGCGATCTCGCAGATGTAGTCGGGACCTTRATTGACAGTGTGAGACAGTAGTTCTTAGCTATGGTCAGACTTATGGCACGGCCTGTCTAGAATTGTGCCCCCCCCGTACTTCCATTGTCCTACCATTTCTATGTTTCTTCGCGTTATGCACAGTCATCGTTGGTTCTCCGGCACTTGAAATTCGGCCTCCTAGTACTGTTAGCCCATCGCTCGACTACCAGAATCTCCAGGTGAACGATGCACACTACTACCCGAGGAGAGAAACCTGGGCCACAAGTAGGCACAACCGACGTACACCTACCTTCGGTGAGGCTTTGATGTCCATTTTCAAGAATGCAGACTATGGCGATAATACAATCCTCGTTGTCGGCCAAGACGGCACTACGCCGTATCGCACCATTCAAGAAGCTATTGATCAGGTGCCAGAGAATAACACGAGGCGGACCACCATCTATGTCACAACTGGAGTTTATACGTACGTGTATTGTGAAGCGATTKCCTCCTTCTCTAGTTGTTCTCTTCAATTCTTGATTCAATTTGATGTTGACATTGTAACTTAGGTGAGAGAGACTTTGTGAAACTCAGTTCTGCGAATAATGATGAAATTGCATTTGCGCAGGGAGAAGGTCGTCTTTCCTACAAACAAGCCGTACATCACTTTACAAGGAGAAGGCAGCAACCGAACAGTCATCACCTGGAATGACACTGCAGCCTCTGCGGGGACTCTAATGAGTGCTTCGGTCGTGGTGGAGTCCAACCATTTCATAGCCAGGGACATCTCGTTCCGGGTAAGTGCGGAATTGGATTGCCTCTAATGACCGTTCCTTCTTAAACRTTCACAGCCGAGTCTCACTCGTTCTAATGAGGTGCGAGTCGAGCTTGCAAAATTTATCCGCATCTTAGGAACTGGTAGTCTCATGTGATTTTCGACACTCTAAAATCTGGTTACTTACAGAATGTTTCGGGTGTCCACCGATCTTGAGAAATGTTGCGGTGAAATATACAAGCTCTCAAATGCAAGAATATGCTTGAGTGATCCCCTTGTCGCTTCTGGCAAATGGATCCGGCAATGAAGTGTGACCTCAAGAAGAATACTCGATTCCCAGATCGGAAGGTCGTCCACTATAAATCATTTGACGTAGTACAGGCTACCTAAGTGACTGCAAGCAGGAAGCACTAGATCCTCGATCACTTTTATGTTCATGGCCACACGCTGCTGTCGAAGCCACGAGATGAAGGCGGGTGCGCTGTGATAGCGGGTCGAGGTTCTCTGTCCTCCACTTAGGGTGTGAAACGTACGTTGAGAAACCGCTTTGCCGCCAAGACCGCCGCTCCATGCGCGTGGTGCAGCCCTCGAGGTGCAGACAAAAAGAACTGACCACGGAAGAGAGCGTCAAAACTCACTGCTAGTCCTCACTCACAGTCTATCTTGTGTGTTCTTTCAACTGCAGAACTCCGCGGGACCCCCAGTCGCAAATCAAATGCACAAGCAAGCAGCGGCATTCCGCATCTCTGGTGACATGGCCTTTCTGTACAGGTGCAATTTCCATGGTCACCAAGACACGTTGTACGACCACTCCGGTCGACACTACTATTTCAGATGCTTCATTGAAGGCTCGGAGGACTTTGTATTCGGTGTCGGTCGATCGCTCTTTGAGGTGAGTCTCTTTCCTTAAGCRGGGCCAAATTACCTTGCACTTATTTTTTATAGTTCAATTCCTGGAAGATGAATTGGGATGCAATTTCGAGTAGGGTCTCATCTGGTTCCATGGGTCTGAAAAAGCAATCCAGCAGTATGGGCGAAAATCTAGGCTAAAATGAGTTTCAACCACCTGGCAAACAACTCGTTCTACTACTTTATGTTGCACTTGGCGTCCAATTCTTCGTCATTGTCCACTAGATTGAACGTGAGCACCGATCTATCGTCGACGCAGTTCTGTTTTTTCCACGAGACAGAGTGATATGAATTTGTGTGAACTGTTGTTACCAGATGTGCTGGTTGCATTCCATTGCTCACGGCGACGGGGGCGCGCTGGTAGCCCAAGGCAAGTACTACCCTGGCAGCATCATGGGCGAATCAGGATTCTCATTTTTACGCTGCATTATCACTGGCTCCGGAAGGCCATATCTGGGCCGTGCATGGGGACAATATTCTACTGTGGTCTACTCGCTGTGTAGGATGGATTCCAATATTAACACGGAGGGTTGGTATGACTGGGGCYTGCAAGAGCGAGACAGGTGCGTGTTCACTTCCTAGGACCACTGTATATGAAGCTGACATTCTAAGACGAGTTTTCTCCTCTTCCTGCGGACCAGAAAAGATCGTCTGTAGAGGCAATTTTTCTTCAACATCTGTCATTTAAACCCTTTGCAAATTTTATCTCCGCCACGGTCSATTGCGGAAGTCAATGCATAATTACCATTTCCGCTGACCTCTGACCTAATTTCTACTTGTTCATGCAGAACTGTCTACTTTGGGCAGTACAGGTGCACTGGAAGAGGAGCCAATACAAGCGGCCGAGTTTATTGGGCCAGAGAGCTGACGGATGCAGAAGCTCAACCTTTCTTAGGTATCGGCTTTGTAGATGGCCCGTGGTAGTTTCCATCTGTAGCTGTTACACGACAAATGCCCGCTGAATGATGCACGATTTCCTAGCCGAGCTAGCTTACGTCTAAGCATAGACGATTCAAGGCTGAGTCTCGTAAAGCAAACTAGCTGGAAGACATGAAAGAGACGTTAGACTGATCCAGGAATCTTATCCAAGGCTTATCACACCATGATGATAGTCGCTAGATCTTGAATTTTTTTGAGTGTATGCCTACGACACACAACTCTCTCCACGGAGACTGAGGTCAAAACTTTCGAAAAAACTTCTCAAATTGACAATTCATAAATTTGCATTCAAGGATTCGAATAATCTGTTCATGATCTGAACTGTAAGATTGTAGCTAGGAACAGATAAACCCAAGATTCAACCCATGAAGCGAAGAAACTCGGGAAGAAACTCAGGTAAGTCCATTCATGAGGTGATAGTATGTGGAGACACGAGATAGGAAAACAGAGAGCATGAAAGCTCAATTTCATTTACATGAAAAAGGCAGCGTGCACGATGACAAATTACAACAATGGTACATTATTCCGTGCACATCAAGYATGTCGGACTCTAACTCGCCTTCGGCAGGTCAGAGCATCCATTGCAAGGACCAGGCTTGTTCTCCGAATCAGCAAAACAATCTCACCTGTACACTTGCGTCAGTTGCGTGAGGAAAGTAATGCCGATCACTGCAGCTTATTCTTCAATCTCCTCGTCTCTCCAATTTCCGAAAATTCAGGAGGAATGAGCACATGGTCAATGCTGTGAAGCACCACCTGTCCAGGTCACTTTTAACTTAACTGTCGTGTGCATTCCCGAACTGGCGGGTTCGAACATGACGATGAGTGAAGTAGACGTGGCAGCGAAATGATCCGACGTGGCCGACTATTTGCAATAGTAATATGACGTGGAATGATGACTTGGAACAACAAAGGGTGAATGCAAGAAAGACTAGTACTATTTTGCGTCACAATTCGAATTGTGGAGTTTCCATCCACTATAACTTTTGAAGTATGAGACCAATTGACTTGAGAATTTTATTGGAGATGTCTTGCTTGATAAAAATTAAATTCCTTATTTTTTAGAAATTTTAAAAAATCATTTTATATTTAAATTTCAATTTAGCTAATTTGTCACGTTTTGCAGTTTAGAGGTTTTTTTTTCACATTTTTTTAAAATTGTTTTTCTATTTTTACTGTACTCCCGAAAAAAACATGAGTACTATGTGAGTACTATGCCAAACGCTACAAAAACAGGGGGACTTTCTTGCAATCACCCCAAAGCGCAGTTGCAGGTGTGAATGGGTTAGACTCACCGGTGTCATCGTTCTCCCGCTACAAACTCCAAAGTCGTGCTGCTCTTACTTCACTTTTCTTTGTATCGTTGTTCGATTTCGAGCTCACACGCGAATTTCCGATTCCCCGTCTGCACCAATGTCGCCTTCTGTTTGTTTAGTTGCATCCCGATTTCAGTACTAAGTCTGTAAACAAGTTGTTGGGGAAAGTCGCTCAAAATAATTGAGTCCGTGAGGTTTTTTAATAGCCGGCACTTTGTAGACGCTTTCTTGCATTTCCGGAGGTCTTCTTCTTCTCCAATTCGCATCAGAAGTGGAAACACTTGGAAAGCTGCATCGATTTAAGTCAACATGCCTACTTGCCCTGAAATTCGCGTTCTGATCTTTCTTGCGCTCACTTATCTTTCCATGCTCGAAATTGTTTTTGCGGTGTTAAAGTTTCGCCGCCAATTCCACCGTCTGACGGGTACTGAAATTTGGATTTTCTTCTATTCCTACTTGATTTCTCTGATGGTATTCGGATACTTCACTATTTACCTTGGACGGGATTGAGGACTGATAATTGCCTTGAATTTGTTCTGTAAGTTCTTTGGACATCCGAACCCCGGAAAGATGTTTCCTATTTGAGATCACTTACTGGTACGCTCGTTAGCAGGCCCTCTCAWWTTTAACATGTAAGACTTATGAGCGAATTCGCAGATGCAGTCTCAGCCGTCAAACATCTAACGTCAGTTTCGTTATCTGAGTGGAGCAATTCCGGCGCCAAAATTTTGACATATATGTGCTCATAGAAGAGTGAAATCTAGGATATAGATATGGATTTATGTTTCAGAGCACCTGTTTTGAAAGGTGCCAAAGTATTAGAATAACACCATTTTAACGAAATTGTCGTCATCTGGCATTTCAAGATTTGTTCACGTGCAATTACTATCCCCTGAAAAGAGGCAGCCCTCCTGGGCTTCTGTCCCCTGAAAAGAGGCTTCTATCCTGCAATTACTGCATTTCATGGATTTATGCTGCCATCGCTGTTCTCCGGAAATTAACGTTCGGCCTCAGAGTACTGTTAGCSAATCGATCGATTGAGTACCAGAATCTCGAGACGAACCTAGCTTGTGCACTGCTAGGCAAAGAAAGGCCTCTGGCCACAGGCAGGCGCATCCGATTTGCGCCTACTGTCGGTGAGGCTTTGATATCAATTTTCAAGAAAGCAGACTACGGCGATAGTGCAGCCCTCKTTGTCTGCCCAGACTGCTCTGCGCCATATAGCACCATTCAAAAAACTGTTGATCAGGTGCCAGAGACTAACACGAGGCGGAATTACATCTGTGTTACAACCGGAGTTCATTTAAATACGTATATTATGAAGCGATTTCGCCTGAACCCAAAATCTATACCCGTCCTAGGTTGTGGCCTGACATTAGACCTTTGTGAAGATATTTGCCATTTTTGGCTGTACGAATTTCGCCAATTATACGAAATTGTCGTTGTTATGTATTTSTGGTGTCGATACCTGAGTTGCTGATTGGATTCAATTGCTCACGGCGACTGATGGGGTGATGTTAGCCCAAGGAAAGTACTGCGCTGGCAACATCATGGATAAATCGGGTTTCTCATTCCTACGCTGCATCATCAGGGCCAATTCTGGCCGTCCATGGGGACTGCTATTCAACTCTTGTCTATTCCCGCTGCCACCAACAATAGCCCAAGGGCTTGGTATGACTGGGGCTTGCAAGTGCGTGACCGGTGAGTGTTCACATCCTGGGAGCAATGTATTTGACATTCTTTGGTGAGRTCACTCCTCTTAMTTATTGSGGGTCAGAGAAGATTGACTAGACAATTTTGCATCATTTCAATCCGTTGCAAATTGCATTAGTCCGCCATAGTTTATTGCATCAATTTCAACGTCAATTTTGTTTACCGGTAGTCAGTGCACTACCATTTCCACTGACCTATTTTCTACCCGTTTATGCAGAAGTGTGTACTTTGGGCAGTCAGTTACACTGGCAGAGGAGTCAATACGTAGATGTCAAAATACGGTCGAGTRTGGGCCAGACGGCTGACGGATACAGAAGCGTAACCTTTCTTGGGTGTCGGATATGAAGATGGCTCATAGTAGACTCTCTTTGTAGCTGTTACACGACAAATGTCGGCTGAATGATGCACAATTTCCTCACTGCTCTTCTCACGTATTAACTAAGCGTGCACGATGCAAGGAGAGGCTTGTGACACACCGACTCTCACTGAGCAATGAATGTGGAAGACATGACAGATGTCTTTTTATCTAATTCAACGCTTATCGCACCATGTGGATAGTAGGGAGACCAAATTTGATAGGTTATGCAGGCAGGACTCATCAATCTACAACGGCACCGGACACTAAGCTTTCAATTGACAATTCATGAACATTTTGAGTTTCCATTCCAACCTTTGAATTCATGAACAGTTGGTTCAAGATCTGAAGTTTTAAACAAATATAGACATAGGAACTACTCGACTCGAAAAGTTTTCGATAACGCAGGTAAGAGCACAAGGTAGTGCATACATCTCGAGTCACAGAAACAGGTGTGTAGAGAGCATAAAAGCTCAATTTCATTTACATGAAAATAGCATTGTACATACATGATGAGAAATTACAACAGAGTCAAATTATTCTGGGAAGTCCTCTACCCTTGGCAGATCAAAGCATCCATCGAAAGGCCGCGCTGCTTCTCCAAATCAGCAAGATCTAGTGTACGTACACTCACCTATACACTTTCGTCAGGAAAATATTGCTGATGCAGCTTATTGTTTGCTCTCCTAGTCTTTCCAATTTCTTACACGCCAGGAGGSGTGATCACGTGATCAATTCCGTGAATCACAATTTTCCCGGGAATGGTGTACRCATTGGGCTCCACGACCTTCGCTTGCAAATTGGTTCCAACGTACACCCCGGAAGGTGGGTACGATAATGGCACCGACAAGCCGGAGAGGGATGTGTATGTTGCGGGCTTGGAAGTGACGATGGCGTTCAAGTCGAAGTAGCCGGCGGCGACATGGTAGAGCGATACGTCATTCACTTTGTTTTCAGCGAACACTCGGTCGATGACAGGTCGGCTGGCTGGGTCTGCAAGGGCGTCGTTGGTGGGGAGGAAGACCGTCACAACCTGACTCGGGTCRCCAGATAAAACAGATTCCAAGTTGAAGGATTGCAGGAGCCCTATGGCTTCGGAGTATTGCGGCTTGTCGAGTAGAAATTCCAGCGCCGCTTGCGCCTGCCCAATTGCCGTTGTCGGGTCTGTAGMCGCACCACAAATGGATTCCATCATCAGACATCAAAGGTGGATTTCGGGGTTCAAGAATTTTCACGCGTGCACACATTTCTGCCATTTAATTTGACAGGTCAACAGCTTTCCCACACCACCCCTCCTATTACTGAGATCCAAAATTTCGTCTCATCGTACTAGACCCGCAGTGAAGATCATCTCAAATTATGTTTCCCATATWGCCACCATTTTCAAAGCAGAAATCTGGAAGTTCCCCATCCCCCTATTGAAGGAAATGCTCTAAGGAAGCTGCTAAAAATTAGATTAGATTAGATGGAAATCTTACTTTTCGTTCCTTTCTTTGTTAGGACGGTCCAATTAGGACTTATCACTTTAAGTTTAATTTAAGAAAAATCATCAATTGTTCTACCATCAACTCCAATTTTCACATTACGCACGTGTCGGCACTTTCAACAACGGTATCCTACACTGACTAAGGGAAATASAGTTTAAAATCATGTGAGATGAAGRAATTTATGTGTAGCATAGAGTGGGAATGATGTGCAGTACTTACCTAGAGGGGCCAAGGGGGAGCCGACGGGCTCTTCCACGACATCATTAATCTGGAGCCACTGCTTCAACGTKGGCGCATCAGCAAGCAAAAGATACCCAGGCTCATTAGCATACAAATTGATGATATAGTTCCAGGCCCACATGGTAGGATGCTGGTCATCCCAGAAGATGGCGCGTCCCCTCCGCTTGCACACAGTGAAGAGCCACTTTTTCGTCGCAGGATCCACATCCCCACAGCTCGTCGTGTTACTCGTCCCCTTGCAGCATGGCGTCAACCCATCAGTGAAGCCGTACGACCTCCCCTCCTTGATGAGTCTGTCGACCGCGGAGAAGTGATCCAAGATAATGAACCTGGCGCCAGGATTCTCGGCATTGATGCTCTGGACGGCGCCAAGTAAGAAGGCGTTGTGAATCGTCACGTACGAGAGCGTTGCGTTTTCGCACTTGGTGTAGCCGTTGACTGCTGTGATGAGCGGTACGCAGTCGACGTTGAACACGTTCGGCACCAGGACGTTGCGCAGCCCCAGGTCGTAGAGACGCTGCAGGTTCGCTTGGATGCCTGTAACCACGCGTTCGATGTAGACGAATAACTCGGAGGAGGTGTTGCCCTTGAATGTTAAGTAGTCGTTCACCATCACAGAGACGAGGGTAAGCGAATTCGCGAGCGCTGCTTTAGAGTACGGGTCCGTGCGGAGCAGAAGCTCGAAGTTGTCCACTTGGGCGCCTAAACTGATGGGACTGTTCGCCAGCGCGATGCCCGCGCCGCCCACGGCGAAGTTTATGCCTGAGGATGTATCCGCGCCCGAAGCGTAGAGGTACGGCGGCGGGTACACCGGCAGGCTCAGAAGATCCTCTGCAAATCAGACATATGAACAGGGTAAGAAAACAGAGGCCTGCGCATACCGATTTTCATTAAATTGGTAACTTTCTTGWCACTTTGGCAAATGCTCRTGAATGCATTTTKAAAATTTTATGAGYTGAGGTGAGTTTCTAAAGGAGTGCTYGCGAATTATGAGACTTACTGATCCAATCTGTTTGAGTCTTGCCGTCGGAGAATCGCCCCGCAGGCGGTCCGTCCTTGCTGGGCCATGTGATRCCGTACGGGTAGATCCAATTCTTGCCGGCGCTGGGTCCTGTCTTCGGGGTGTTACCCACGTCGGCGTATGAGTCACCGAATGCAAAAAGAAGAGTCGTCTTCTGTGCCTCAACTGCCAAGTTCCAACCAGAATTCTGCGTCAATCCCAAACCGTCGGTGAATTCGCAACGAGATTGARGTTGAATCGTCTCATCCAAACTCAGCTAGCAGACATCTGGTTAGCAAGAATTCTCTTTACGAACGTAAAATTTAATCGGACACTCATATACTCATTATCCTCTGTTTCTAGCTAGACGTACTAAACCTCCCCTCTCAGTTTGTACACACTCAAGTGCTTAAATGTTCAAACTGAAAAACGAGGGTGAAACTGTGCAGACACTCGCAGTTTTCAAGAACTTGGACACCAAGATTAGTCGGGAGCACTTCCAACGGGGATCATTAGACTTTCAGAATTGGAGTGAGCCTTGAACGACAGACCCTCTCCGAGAGAAATGGTGATAAACGCAAYTAATGAGCACCTGACAGTTGGCAGACACAGACTCAAGGAGCCAGAGTCTGCTACAGATTCCATTTAGATTCTCACTTACAAGTTACAGACAGCTACTGTACAGACCAACATACAAGCCTAATCGTCCCTGCAGATCTCACAATCGGACTTACATTACAGAGTCACAAATTAACGGACCAATATGCAAGGGTGCATAAGGACGTCGTGCAACATGCGCATTCACGAAGACCAGCCCACGAAACGTCGTCACCATGTAGTCATGATGTTGCGTACCCGAATGCAAGATGGCCGCTGACCAGAAAAGATCCAGCAGCACCACCAGCGTACAAACTCGCGGACGACTASCCATGGTTGCACCTTGCCTCCAGCAATCCAGCACCGGCCGGACCCAGAAGCTCTAGATATCTAGTCTCGTTTTTAGGAAGCTAAAGCTACAACTCAGGTACTTGGAGGGGCGGGGGGGGAGCTATGCTACAAAATTTCACGGATGCTCTGTACATATCCCGCTGGAGCTCGCAACCTTCTTTGATCCCCACAGCTGAGCGAGTCGATCGACACCGCAAGCCACGTACTTGGCAGGAGAATTGGCTCCCTCCAGGCGCAGCTTCAGCGGTTGCTAAATTTGGGGATGGCAACCTTGGTCCGGAAGTGCGGAGGGGCAGGCGTCTATCCACCTGCACTTAAAGACCGTGACAAGGCGAATGGGATTTCTCAAATCCTATTGCAAGTCAACAGCTGGTGGTGCATGGCTATGTGCACATTGCACGATCTTGTACTTCCCGGAGCCGACTTCGGGACGGGACCGTGTCAAAGGGCTGCCTGGAAACTATTCATGTTTTGTCCAGATGCTGCTAATTTACAACTCCCCGGGGGGGCGGAAGTAGGTTTGGTTGTAGTAAACGCGAATACTGTAAACCCAGATAATGGCGTGTTTTACTGAGAAGTGTGAGGGCTCGGACCGTTCGATCGAGTTCCGGAATTGGTGTACGTAATGGAGACTGTTCGTTTACGACCCCACATGAATTATTGGGGGGGTCGCGTCGACATGCCGGTTTCGCGCCTTGGATTTCATGATTTAATCGGATGGAGTACGTGATTTAGTAATTTTCAGACTTGGAAGGTTAATTACTACCGACTTTGGTGGTGAACTCGTTCATGACTGATTTCGCTCGCCRGCGGGTGCAACTATCCTCCGGACGCAATCCACCGAACGTCACTTCTCCATATACCATACGATTCTCGTAAAAATTTGACATTTGGAACTTCAGGACTTTGTGTTTGCACGTTACCAGGATGGAAGAATTGTGCGCCATGGCAGTTGGTTTCAAGCCAGAGGATGAAGAAGGAAAAGTGTTTGCCTGGAGAGGTTTTGGTAAAGTTTGCAAATTTTGAATTTATATTTGCAAACAGAGGCTCCAAATTTGCTAGGAGGAGTGTAGGAGGTAAATTAGTGAAGCACAAAACAGGGGGTATTTATGTTTACCTGCACCTCTGTAATGACTTGGAGCAGATAAGTGAGGGGGGCAGTTCATCCCAGCCATTCATTGTAAGTTGTAGTTGGCTAGGATTGCATTTGAAATTTTGAAATTTATTGTAAGTTTAATCCTTAAGTTTTAAACATCGACAAGGACGTTTGGCGTCCAATGGATGAGAGAAAATCTTTCTATGTGGTATAAAAGTGCAACTATTCATCCTCATAAATTTGTATGGAAAAGGGAGATCTTCTACAATTCTTTGACTTCCAATGAGTGCATTTTGATTTCTTGAAATCAGTGATTCCCAGTTTCCCACGGTATCAAACTAATGGATGATTTCATAGTCACTGAGGTCTGTCCTTCAAGGGTTAAAGGATGGATTGATGACTATGGAAATCATCCATTTTGATATCGTGGGAATCGCTAATTTTGAAAAAAAACAAAAGCATTAATTGGAAGTAGATGATCTCTTCTTTTCACTATAAATTCCGAGGATGAATAGTCATACTTCTATCATCCATTGGACACCAAATGTCCACCTCGACATTCAAGGGTTAAATTATAAATTGTTGGATTTCAAATTCTAATTTTCGTCATTGGAATCTACAAGGGTGGATGAGCGTCTCTTTTTGGTCCACAGTCCACAGCGAAAGAAGAATCCCATTCTTTTGGGGGGGGTCTTTTGTGACACACATGTTCAGTCTACGAATTTTCAAACTTGAACCAAGAGGTGTATCTAGTAATGTCACTAAATTCTATTTATCTTTTAAATGCATAGTCAGTCATTTTCTAGTTGTTGCTTAATTTCAAAGATTGTCCTAATCCCAAATTTATTTATTCTTTGAATTTTCAATTTTTTCGACGAAATACCACCTTCAGTTGGGTGATTTTCTAGAGGCAAACGCTCCAAAAATTACTCATAGCCAATTGTATTGGAAGAGAAAAGTAGCCAATCAAGGGGCATCTTAATCCTAAAAGACCAAGGCCATTTTTCTCTCCAAAAACACTCAAGCCTATCATTTTTGTTGCATTCATCCAAGAAACCAAAAAATATATGTTTTTAGAATTTAACCATAGTATCTTGTACTTTACTTGATTGAAATCATGTGGTAAAAATTTCATCAAGTTTGACCGCATGGAATGGATGATATAACCATTTAAAGTTGGAAAAAAAAGTTTTTTGAATGCTACCCTACAATTTCAACAGACTTTGACCACTGTTGTAGGGAAAAACTTGCTCTATACAAAGTTGAGCAAATTTAAGTAGGAGACCGTGTTAGGTATGTGTACAACAATTTTCAAATGAATAGGAGGGGTTAAACAAATTGAAAAAAGTTCTTGCAATGCAATAAGCTCCACAAAGACTATGCAAAATTGCAAGTAGTTTAGACAATTAAGACAAACACATGTCACTCTTCTATATCATAGATGAAAAAAAAAATTATTGATGACTTTAAAAAACAAAAACGAATCCAAAGGCTAATATTTAGCATGACATGTTAGATATGGAGGGGTGGATCTTCTAAAAGTCAAGTCCCTACCATCCTCCCTCTCTTGTCAAGGAAGGATGGCAATGGGCAAGAGATCTTACTACCCTCCACTCAACCAATAGTCTCTTAGTGGCCACAAGCCTTGCCCTACCTCCCGTTCTTCCCCCACTTTGTAGAAAAAATGTACCATTAGATTTTGGCTACATTGGAGGGCAGATTCAGGCCACTTCTCCATGTTGACAACCAACCAATACTAGCCGGAATTAAAAAAATTCAAAAATTATCAATTTTATTTTTAAAAATTAATTAAAATATTAACAATAAAAATAATAGACACTAAAGAAGTTTGTTTGTTTTTCAAAAATAAATATTTGAAAAATAACTTTTTATTATTAAAGATGTGGCAGTCGCTTTGCCACATCAGCATGCTGCAGTGGTTGAGTTCCCATGTTTGAGAACTAGAGGAACTTGCAGTCGTTTAAACTAGCAAAAAAACATCTAATGATAATTTCTCGCTTGAAAATCTTCACGAACAAAAAGTCATATCCCCACATAGTTCTTTGGATTCTTCACCTCCAATAGAAATGACAGAAAATTTGAGAACCTAGTATGTGTGCAAGTACATGTTCAAAATCCAATTTGTCTCCCAAAAAGACAACGGTCATTTAGGGCATATGAAAGTAATTATATAGGTGGACAAGTAGACAAGGGATTTGGACCAACCCTTTTTTTTGCACCATGGTGCCAAATTGCACCATTTCAAAATAAATGTTCATTTTTCCCTAGATTAAAGTAATTTCTTTTTGCCATAAAATTTTCATTTTCATTTAAAATATGGATGAAATCATCAAATTTGGATGAAAAAGTGTATGAATTTGATTGAAAAGAGTTATTTGGTCCTAAAGATGGATGTATGAAGAAATATAATGTTGCACCAAAATTTTAAGTGATTCCCATTTTGGCACTTTTTCAAAAAAAAAAAATGGTTTGATTTGGATTGGTTAGAACATATTAACAGTGAATGGATGTAATCTAGTGGAATTTTTGTTTTCCCAATGTACTCCACTTGATTGCAAAGCTCCAATGCCATCTTTTATTGCTCTAATCCTTATAGAAGACAAACCCTAATACATATTACTAATTTATTTTATTTTATCTTTCAATTTTATTCCCTATGCATGAGAGCACTTTAGCTAGTGCATGCAATATTTTTTTGCATTTTTTTTGTGTAGTTTTTATGAAGTGCCAAGTGGCGATGAATGTTATAGTGGTGCTCCAAATTTCAACATTCATCCACGTATTAGATAGAAAATATCACATTGGCATGTATTACATATCCATAATTACATTTTCATCTAAAATTTAGTGGTTCATCCAAGATTTTTTTTATTTGAAGTTTTTGGGCAATTTATTGCCCTTTCATTACTAATTGTAATCCAAAGCTGAAGTACACAACCCATTATTTTGGTGCAAATGGACACCAAATCACCAAAAAAAAACGTTGACTACATGTTGATGTTGGGCATAAACTAAAACTAGTGAATTGTATCAATGGAAAGAAAAAAAAAATGCTCTACATAAATTAATGATACATGTATGTTGAARGTATATAGGAAGTATGTTGATGAAAGAGTTACAATTCTTTTTATAAATTTTTAAAAGTAGTCTTACTATCTTTAGCTTGAGCATGTAGAGCACACTAAACTCCTTGACAAGAGTAGAATACTTCATATTTCATTGAAGAACGATAACTATAAAAAAAGGAAAATTGATCAATTGATGAAAGTTGTCCATGTGTTTATATGGGAAAAAAAAAAAAAAAATCAATGGAAATTGTCCACATGTTTCAAAAAAAAGAAAAAAAGGAAAGGAAAAAGAATTCTCTTTTTAAGGGGCTGGGTGGCTTAACCCCTAAATGTCCAAGGCACTAAATTTTGGTGACGACAATATTTTGAAGTTAAATAAAACCTAACCAAGTTTTTACTTTTAGTCATTTATATTTTTGAAAATTTCTTATTGAGGTCTAGTTTTAGCATCAAAAATCCAATTTTGAAACAATAAAAAATGATTGATTATGGTTTTTCTATTGAAGGTTTTGTGCAAGGGTGTCCATTGCAATCTTGACTTTTTGTAGTGGAGGAATCTTGAAAATGAGCCTCAAATATACTAGATCTTGTAGAAAAAATCACATTAAAAATTCATTCAAGAATTTTTTTTGAGTACATTTTGAAAAACCATAATTTGATTGGAGTTATGCATGTTAGGCCCTCTAACCTCATAATTTTTGGGTGACCAAATTTTTAGATTTGGCATGTGAAAAGATGTTGGCTAGAAAGACTTCAAATCACTTTTGCATCTTTACCACCTTCATGATCAAACATTAGAATCTTTCAATCCATAAACAATATTGTTGTGTTTTCTTTTCCTATGTGATCTCCTACATGTTTAATTTAAATTTTTATGGTTACAATTCAAAAAATTCATACAACTTATCAAAATGTTGACTTTTTGTTCAAGTTAAAGCAAATTCCTACCAGCTCAAAAAAAGCCTTGAGCATTTAGGGGTTAAGGTTCCAAAGAAACATGAATTTGTCCATAAGCCCTTCAAGCCAGGTTCAACACGACTTTTAAAAAGGCCACCTGCAACGGATTTCCCAAGATTCTCCTGAACAAGACCATCTATCAAATGAGTTGTGAACACGTGTCCAATATCAGGAATTCTACAGCATATAGTATATACCCCCCATTATCAAATGAGTTGTGAACACGTGTCCTATTTTAGGAATTCTACAGCATATAATATATACCCCCACCCCCCACCCACCCAGAAAAAGTATTGGATAAGATAAGTTTACTGCAGTTTACTGTTTACTGATACCACTGACTGACATGAGTTTCTCATGGCAGGGTCCAATTATTGGGGCCACAATTTTATTTTTATTTTTTTCATTCATTTTGGGTAGTGATGCCATTGTTTACATCTATATAAATGGATGAAACGTGTAAAAACGCAGGTAAGGTTTAAGTTATTATTCATGCAAAAGAATGTACGATCATTTCACAAAAAGAGTGATGTTGTCCTAAGCGTAGATAGGAATTCAATGATTTCAGCCATTGAAAATGGATGATATATATGGCCTAATTCATTCCCTCTAAAGAAAGTATTGCTTGTGTAGGGGCTTTTGTGTAAGTTATTAGTCACATTGTTTAGAAAAAGTTTTTTTTACCATTGCAAATTAGGCAACCTATTTATGGATGTATAAAACCGCCACTAGAAGAAATTTGCGTTCATCTCAACAAAATCTACATGACGTGTTTGTAGAGGCAAATGCAAAATTTGCATTTTTCAGAGTTTTTCAGCGTTTTTCAACACAAATTTTGCATTTGCCTCGGCAAAGACGTATGTAGATTTTGTTGAGGCAAACACAAATTTCTTCTAGTGCACCTTCACCTAGGGGATGAAGGGAGGACTTGGTATGTAGAGTTTTGTTGCTTGCAATAGAGGGGGAGTCACAATGCATTTAAAGGAGTTTGTTGAACTTGTGGGCTTAGCTAGGATGTCCATGAATTGATTGGGTTCTAAATGTGTCTCCAATTTAGGAATGAGTGACATGCCCATGAAAAAAATATCTATTATTCCTATCACTCCATTACAAGTTCCCCTATCTCGATTTGTCAATTGCTATCGTAAGATTATTGTTGGGCAATGCTTTCATATTATATTCATTCATTTGAAAATATTGTTAAACAAGATATTGCCATTCATGATTACAATGTGGATTAGGCATGCCATTCATATTTGAATTTGAAGTATTAGAATTACACAATAGCTATGCATGACTAAAGATGTATGACTTTAGTGGCTTAATAATGGGCAACTAACTTCATATAGCATTGCTGCTTATTTAAGACATATAAAGATAGTGCAAAAATCACACAACATCATGTCCGTGCATAGTTGTTGCATTAAGATTGCATTTTTTTATCTTTTACAATTTCAATACTAAGTCAATAGAAAAACAAAAATTGTGTTCAAAGCAAAAAATTTAGACCTCATTTAGGCATAGTAGAATTATTTTTTTCAAAAAACTTTGTATTTGTATCCCAGTATTCATATCCCAGTAAACCGTATTCCAATATTTGTATCCTAGTATTTGTATCCCAGTATTCATATCCCAGTAAACCGTATCCCAATATTCGTATCAAGATCAACGGCAGGGAAGAAGGGGTTTTAATTTTTTTTTTTTAAATCAATGGCCTGTGATTTTTTCGAGAGAGTGGGGGGACTATTGCAAACCAAGAAGTGTAGCCTCTCTTTTGAGTTAGTACAAATCAATGGTGAGTGATTAATAAGTGGAAAGACCAAGGGAGTTTTTTCTTTCTCGGAAAGTACTATAACAAGTGATCTTTCATTAGAATCATAAGGTTTATTACATTTATATCAAGATTGAAATATCCCATTTGTGGATGAAAACTCATTCATTCATCCAAAATTGAGCAATATACCCCCAAAGATTTTGTAGAATTGAATAATTCCATCCATTCCCAAAGAGGAAACCACATTTCCAAATATTTTCTCAAAAAAATTTCCTTTTTTTCCTTAAGCAAATAAATTGCTCTAAACATTATTCAATCGAACAAAAAATTCCCTCAAGAACTTTGTAATAGTATTTTCAGCAATAAATCCCTCCAAGAAAATCCCTAGGAGGGTGGGAGGGACTCCTATTAGGCCAAAGTCAGCATATTCTTGTCCAGGTCATCGAGTACACGTCATCAGGTCGTCTTCCAGGCTCGATCCCCTTCACTAGGGTTTAGGGTTTTTCGCGGTCTACAGTTGCAGCTGTTGCTAGCGCTTTTACTCAGCCCGTATTGAGGGACCTAAAACCCTAAATCTATCGCTCCTGGACCGGTTGCTACTCAGATTTCTGGAGATTCTAACGCGAAGAACAAAATTTTCGTGTGTGACTTCAGAAGGCATTACAGTTGTGGTTGGTAGTCGCGGAAGCAGCAAGAGGTTGTGACGATAGGACGCCGCATTGGTGAAGGAAGTGCTGAATTTCACGGGGTTTGAGTTCGTCGTCATGGCGAGCCAAACGAAACCTCGGGCTCCTGGTCAGCACAAGAAGAAGCGGAAGGATGCGGGACCTGAGAAGCACGAACTGAATTTGGGCGATCAAATGGAGCTCAACTTGGAAGCTTTGCCTCCGAAACGCAGGCATCCACGGAACCGCAATCGTCAACAAGGGGAGGATGAGGTGTAGTTGTCGCTCGATGCGTTTTTTCGAAACAAATTTTCCGGAGTGATGTGATGTGCAATGCTTTTTCTGTTGTTTTGAATATGAAGATTTTTTTTATGGAAAGGATTCATTTGTGCTTTTGACTGTTGTGCTGAATATGACAATATTTTTCATCGAATAAACCTCGTTTGTGCTGTTGCAGTACGTGACTCCGGTGATGAGTAATAAAATTCTCGGTGAAGCGCGAAGGCAGCAACTAGAAATTGATAATGAACGGTACCACATCTCTTAGCTCTTGAATCTACTTGATAATGATCCTGAGGAAAAGGAGCAAGTATTTGAAGAATTTGAGATATTTTGCAAATTTTGATTGCCATCAAGTTTGAAGTGGAGGTCAGGGTCGGCCGAATTGACTTTTGAATTGTTTTGTGCCGAAGCTGGCTAACCTCTAGAGTAAGTAGACTTTCAAGCCTTTGGATTTTGAACATTGGACTTATTTTCAATTCTTGATTCAATTTAGGGATGAAGAAACAGGCGTGGCGGCTACAAGGAGAGCTTTTACTGCTGCTGTTCCTGACAAGAGGATGGATAGCGACAGTGATAACGACGAGGATGGGTTTTCGGACGAAGAAGACCAAGCTGAGGAGTTTGAGGTAGKTTTCTGTTTCTGCTTACAAGGACTTGCATGTTTCGTATTTCTCAAATCATGGTGGATACATCATGTTAATGTGGTGGATATTCGGCATTGTCACCTCAMGCATTTTCTGAAACTCTCTGGCAGGAGGTGACAGAAGAAGACGAGAGGATTATTTCAATGTTTATGGCTTCGGATGCAGCCCCGCAACGAACCTTAGCAGATATTATTATGGAGCGGATCAATGACAAGGGTGGGGATGCCATGACTGCTGCTGCTGACGTTGAAGGTGAGCTGCCTTGTTTGAAATAATAACACGCGTGAGAACGGTACATTTAGGGTCGCTTTATATTGTACAGTTTGAAGCAACAATTTTAGGGCAACTTTAAGTCACACTTTGATTGGTGCAAAAGTATGGCTTCTAAGGGGGATGCTTAAATACTTGACTTAGCAAGATTCCATGCTACCTCTTTGAGGTGGACGGGACACTTGTTTTCTGATAATGTTGGTGCAATTTTTAAGCTCGTTACTTTGACCTATTATATGAACTTTATGTGCTGAATGCATTATAGGTAGTTGTAATGGATGAAGATGCTGGCTTCAGGGGATTGATTTTATTTTCTTCACTTGAAACCTCATGAAAGATCCTGTGCTTGTGTTAATGCAGGTGAAGGCCGAACAATTCCAGGGGTAGATAGCAAAGTTATAGAGGTCTATCAAGGGTACRMCTTCTAGCACTTATATCTYCGTCCTTTAGRCKCCGTATATCCATCTGRTTGTAGCCGTGCTATMKTTATGTGACTGGCATATTATTGAACGAGGGGCTTGAGCGATTAGTATTCGCTTCATGCCGAAGATCATCGACGTTATATTAAGTTTGGAAGTTTCTCTGTGCAGGGTGGGAAAATTGTTGAGTAGATAAAGGGCTGGCAAATTACCAAAAGCTTTCAAGATCATTCCTTCACTTTCCAATTGGGAAGATGTGCTATTTCTAACAGAGCCAGAGAGATGGTCTCCGAACGCCATGTACCAAGCCACTCGGGTTTTTGCCTCCAACTTGAATGCCCGTATGGCTCAGCGCTTTTACAATTTGGTTCTCTTACCGAGAATCCGGAATGACATCAGAGAGCATAAAAGACTTCACTTTGCTCTTTACCAAGCTATGAAAAAGGCTGTCTATAAGCCTTCAGCTTTTTACAAAGGCCTGCTGCTACCTCTCTGCCAGGTAATTTGTGTTAGGTGCTTGGCGCACCTTACCCTGTTTTTCAGAGAGAATATCACTTAATCTTGATTGTATTATAGTTTAAAAATGGGAAGCAGACCTTGTGCCGAATTTATTTTTTACTTTTTAGTTTCAGCATACTACGGCATTATCCATGGAGTGGTGTTAATGTTAATTGAGTCTACCAAGATCAATATGGGCGTAGTGAAAATTCACACGATGTCACTGTCTCACTTATTAATTTTATGCTCCCTGCAGACGAGGACATGCAACTTACGGGAGGCTGTTATTATAGGAAGCGTACTCCAAAAGGTTTCTATTCCTGTTTTACACTCCAGGTAAAACACGTGTACGACCGGAATATGCACATGTTGAACTGTTGGTTTATATCTTCGCTTAGTGACAAATCTTAGGTCCATGACGAGGTTGTTGCTCATTGACTATGTGKTACCCTGCRKTCGTCACCCTGTTTATGTAGGAAGGCCCATTTGTGCAAACCTAGTAGCAGCAATTAGCGAATTGGGATTAGTTACTGAATGCTTGCACTGCCCAAATTGTCTCAGTTAGCAAATTGGTGCTAGTGAATTCATTTCATCTTAACTCTCTGATCTTGGACAAGTAAAGTAATGTACCCAGACCAATGATTGGAAGTGCTGAATCTGCCCTTTATTACCAATTTGGAGAGGTCGATTCTCTGCTTCTATATTTTTCGTACATAGAATCGGATGACAATCGTTTTCAGTTGACTTCTG
>VACF01000942.1:0-202018 GCA_006891605.1 Pleurozium schreberi | reverse complement strand
TTTATCAAATTCCCTGTGAGGTCGACTCCAGAAAGATCGATGATTTCATCGATCAGTACTGTACACGATTTCTATGAGAGCAGGCCGGCCTCTCGTATCGATCGATCCCGCAACCTGGAATTGAATTTGTAAAACATGCACCCATTTCGTTGTTTTCATGAGCCAGTCCATACGTGAGCGCGCAAGAGAGCTGGCGCTTCGAAGGCTTTGTCAATTTCAAATCCCTGTGAGGTCAAATCAAACGCCAGAATGATGATTTCAGCAAAGACGATTTGATTGTATGAGTGCAGGATTCTCGTCTTGCTGGATCCCACAGCCTGGAATTTGTTAAACATGCAGGCACTCACTTAATTTCGTTGTTTTCATGAGCCAGTCCATATAAATATTAGTACGTTAATTAGCAGGATCGGAGAGCGCGCGCCCGGCCCAGTGCAAGGCTTTGTCAATTTCAATTCCCTGTGAGATCGGAATCCAGAATGATGGTTCAATTCAGTACAGATGATTTGTATGAGTGCCTCTCGTATCCCGCAGCCTGGAATTTGCATAAACTCGATCGCAGGTCTCGCACTCCCCCTGGAGGAGACGTACGCGCGGGTACGTCTCGAATGGTCGCGGCGATCGATCGAGTGGCTTCCGAAAGGGCCGAGGTTACAGCATCTTGGCCATCCAGCAAGCATCGTGAGTCGTCTTTCTCCTCCAGTGCCAAAGATGCATCTGGTGATCGATGAAGTCCCTGCGGCCAAGAACACCGATCGATGTGCACGATTTCACTGGTAAGTCTCCAACTACTCCGCTAGCTAGGCGTTGTGTTTCTTGAGGTAAAAGGGAGAATCCAGGGGAAGCCATCACATTTTGGGAGGGCTCTGCACAGAGCGTTTCTGGTCCTGGGAATATTTCCCAGCGGTGTATTTTCAGGGCGGTACGTGTATATTTCCGAATCTTCACTTGTATGCATGAAGGTTGCAAGCACAAACGCAGGCATAGCGAATTTTGTTAAAATGGCAGTATTTCATAGGCCATTTTCAGACCGCATCGTTTAAACTCATCTACGACAAGAATAGAATAAATTTCAAAGTACGTGGTCTAAACTGTAAAAGTGCCAAAATTGTGGAATGACTGCCACTTTAAYAAAATTGGACCCCAACAGGMTTYGTGCAATTACTGCAATTGATAGCTTCAAWTAATTTCTACTTCACCTTCGAAGTTTGCTGTACACTGCTTAATATATTGTGTCTCAACAGGTCCAGTCCAAGCTAGCCATAGCATACTGTTTCTSATGATCAAAWCTTGTAACGTCCCTCCTTCACTRAAGAACTTRGGAATTWAYAAGTCGTCTTGRTTTGRGCCCATTCTAAAGACCCTAATATTGAATTTGTCTTGCTCATGCAGGGACCAAGGCTGGGGAGCTTATGGATCCAATTTCACCTGCCACACTTTTGTACACAGTTGATGATCAGCTTAGACCCTTGCTCTCGATGGTCATTGATGGCCTCCGACCATTGCAACAATCCAAGTACGTACATGAGGCTGAAAAACACTTGCACCAATATGTAGAGCGCTACCTATATCATAATGTTGTTTCCTTAGAGTCCTATTGTCGTGTAGGCCATTCTTTAGCAAGCTACTATATTGGCACCGAAGAGTAATCAACTTGGATCGTCTTGTAGCACTTTCCTTTAATTATGCGTTACTGGACTTGTTGGTGATGATCACTTTTTCTACAGCCCGGATGGGATTCTCCAAGCCCCGTATGGCATTAGCCATTAGCCACAATGCATGTGGTAGCCCAAAAAAAATTCAAGAGTATCTTGACCATTTGGATGCGGTTTTAGTCAACAAGTGCTGCCACGCAATTGTGCTCCTTTGATTGAGACCATGATGTGGGAGTCAGGATGGGATATGTTGGAGTTGTTCAATCTTGAATGGTTTGGGAATTATGTCGCATGTATTGTGGAACTCCATGATTGTGCATGACTGCATGTGTTGCTAGCCAAAGAATTTATGATTATGAAAGGCCATACTTTATGGTTCTATGACTTGCCTAGTCATATACAATCATGTGAGGTGGAAATTCTTGTGCTAATCTTCCTCAATTAATAATAGAGTTTTCCAATGATACCTACATTCTAAGCATATTGAGGGCAAATCCATATCTGAAAAATGTAATCACGGCAACTACCACCCATATTGGATTGCAAATGATGTTTTCTCATACCACAAGGAGAGCTAGCAAGAACAAAACCCTGGCAATTTGATCACTGTGTTGATGGAATGTGAAAGGAAGCCTTTTGTACAGACAGTGCAAATGGCAATAGGCTTGGTGAACTCATATGCTCATGCACTCATAGATTTGGAGGTTGAAGCTTGGACCCCTGTTTTGCAAAATCACTTGCAAGATATCAAAGCACTCATTGCTAGAAATTTTTACTATAGTTTCATAGACAAGTGCTATTGGCATCATGATGCAGTTTTTCCAAAACTGAGAGACATCACTAGTAGTTGGAAAATCCTTCTTTGTGCTGAAGGTCTAGGGCTCTAAACTTTTTTCTTGTCATATTGTCGGTAGGACAATTTTGTCTACCAATTTATGTTTTTCTTATCTTCAATTCCTAGACTGGATTAGACATTGTGTTTGAAAAACAGAGTATTAGTGAATGATGAACTTCTAATTGGTCTTTGGATCATGCTTTGAATTTCTATTTCAATAATTTTTCTCATTGAAAACATGATGTGATTTGCTATAAGTGATTGGAAAGATGTATGGTAACACTAGTAGTAGGAGCCATGGCTATGCTTGGCATGTTGTTGGTGGCAAACTTTTTGCATTGGAATAGAGTTGTTCTTTGTAGACATAAAAAAAAAAGGTAAGGAAAAAGAAAGAAAGATTGATGGTCCTTTATTCTTTCTTCGTGTGTATCCACTATGTAAAAGTGGAGTTCTCACTTAATTATGTTTCATGTCCCATTACCAATGAGAGTTTTTTTTCAAGGAATTTATATACAAACTGATAAGCAAGTTCAGAAATGATGGGCAAAATGTATGCAATGATGTATGTTTGTGCACATGTATCCATGTGCCGAGGAGTGTTGTGGTTTTGATTCATTGTAGGGAATTGAATTATTCAATTGAATATGTTATTTTACGGTTTGAAACATTTTTCACTACAAGATGTTTGAGAAACCTTCAATTTAAACGTAGAGGCCTAAATAGAAATTGACCCTAAATTGGGTCCCTTGTTATTTTCCATAGCTCTAAGTAATGTCCATTCACTTGTCCAAATACAATAAATATTTATATAGTGTGGAATGTCGAGAAATTAGTGAGGGGCAACCTAATTTCACTATTCAGTGTAAGTTAAGCATTAAGTACCTGAATAATCTACTGTACATGACTACTGACATTGACAAGTACTAATAAAAGCGAATTCTATCTATAACAGAGATGGTGCACAACAGAACAGGAAGCATTGACATCTGCAGCCCACCTCCGGAATGCAAGTTGACTAAATGCACACACTCACTGACGTCCAGTCGTCCACGGCAGATAGCGCACCGAGCCTCCGACTCTCCCGAAGGCTGTCAGTACCGTCCTGTATGGATTGTACACGTCCCGGTAAGTTATACCCCAAGCAGTACGTTTCAAATCTCTTGCGTGCATCTCCATCATCTAAGATATTGCAGCTCCATCTCCTCGATTCCTCCCTGCCAAACACAGTCGCTTGCACATACTATAATACTTTGCTTATGGAGAATGATGCTTGAGATGCGGATGATTCGCTCGCAAGGCTTAACTTAACTGTCACTGGAGCGMGATTTAATTCAGATTCATTTCCCGCCTTCACTGCATTCTGCCACAAGCATGTAGTCGTGAGTGAAGAAAGTTGTGGATCCCGTTGCCAAGGGAGAAGAGAAGAGAAGAGAAGAAAACGGGGCTTTTGCGGTGTTGCAGTCGTGAATGCGTGAGTTTTGCGTATTTTTCCTGCGCACTTTTGCAGGTAGACTTGCGGTATTGGCAAGGGAGAGCTAGGTGAGTTTCATGCCATCTGGAGATTACTTAGTTGCGGGAGTATTCTTAGGATACCTGCTGATCATCGTTCTCTTTCGTGTTCCAGTTCTTTGAGACTCTTGCAGGCCGCAGCATTTGTTGAATGTTTGCAGTAGACTTTTGTAGGTTTGGGAGTCGGTTGTTGAGGGTTTTCGGGAGGGGCATTTGGTTGCCATGGCGTGCTTCTCGCCCAACTGAACTGGCTGGGAACTTTGGAATGGGTGTGGGATGACAGAATCTTGGAGAAGGACCACCGTGCATTGCGATCTTGAGAAGCGAGATGAAGGTAAGCTCCAGGAATTTCTCCTAACGCCAAGAGAGTGGGCTCCGCCTGGTTGAATATATCCACGGCCAGCAAGCTGTACGCGTGCTCGGTGGGATGGAAACTGTCCCACCACACATACGGGTAGGCGTCTTGRCAGGTGCCGATCGATGCCTTGTTGCACAAAATGGCCGTTTCAACGACACCGGTGCCGCAACATCCCGTTCTGGCTTCACTAAACCCTGGGAAGCAGAAGCAAGCACGCACGCCACTATCGTCAAATTTCGTTACATCGGGAGATTCTGGGCATCAAATTTGTTTGCCATTCTAGCTCTACAAAGTGAGGAGACATTTCTCACTCTCAGTCAAATCCTCAGTTACTCCCTAAGCACTTCAAATGGTCAGAAGCGACTGTTTTGCATCATACCCTTAAAGTTTGGATTGATGGCATCATACACTCGTGGAAATCATGCTCTGTCCAAATATTAATAGTTCGAAAGAATAGTCTGAACCGTTGCCTACATTTTCGAATGGCGCAGGGATGTGTTCACACAAAGTTGCAATGATTATCTATTCCCTTCCGAAGTGGGTTTCTTGTTGTTGATTCACACGCACGAAGGGAGTTGCAGGGACAGAATGAGTACCGGTAAGGTGCAGATCGAATGTATACGTACCGTATTGTTTGGGATTTTGCACGAAGTTGTTTAGCAGAGTGAATGTTTCGATGTACAAGAGCCGCCCCCCTCGAAGAGTTGGTTTCAAGCTACTAAACAGGGCTTTCAACTGTTGATTGAATTTCAGTGCTATGTTGTTGAACTCCTCMACGCAGCCTTGCTTGCCTTTGCCGTGTAAGGTGATCTGAGAAGGCARGCACCCAATTGGTGGAAGATCCAGCACTGCAATGTTGCGTCCTCCCAATTGGTAGAGCTCCTGCGGAWTTCAACCACTATGCGCAGTCAGTTACAACCCAAAAAGAAATTTGAAAAGAAATTATGTAACTCGAAGATTTCAACCCGTGTAGCTGAATCAGAGAGGGATTGTGGTCACATTTGTTGAAAACGGTGTATTTCGTAGCACCAAAATTTATTTGCCCGACATGACTTATGTTGTTGGACCGATCGATCACAGCAACTGAACTGCCTTTCCATCTCAAGACGCAAACCTCAGGTGGCAAGAGCAGGAAACCTTTCACTCAATGGTCTGTAATAATATTGTAGGCAGAACATTCTCTCCACAGGCAAGTATTCGAGGATGGTTTGAAAGCTGTAAACCCTAAACCCTAGGACTGGTATAATAGATCAATGGTCTCAGCAGGGAAGGCAAATTTTCAGTCGTTTTAACCCAAATGAGGTTGTGAAATCGATCATAATTTTGCACCTGGATGTAAGAGTTGATGAGGCCAATGAGGAACGTGGTGTAGGYGTCGGGGGTGTATTTCTTCATCAAAACAGGGTTTATGAAGTAATTGTTAACCCAATCATTGGCACCAGTGCTGAAGACGTACAAAGCTTTGGAAATGATGTCGTTTCCCTCCTCGGGGCCAGCCAACGACAGTACCTCGTTCTTCCAATTCTTGTACCACAGAAACTGCTCGGTCAACCCCGCTCTGATTTTTTTAGATTTTGGTGCTAGAATCAAGGCAGATTTACTAGAGTGTGGTTTAGGGTGCCCTAGGAAGGTCTACTTTGAAAATTCATAGAAATTAGATGCCTTATCCAAAAATTCTATTTTTTTTTTTGAAAATTCATGATTTTCAATTGCTAATCTAGAAAAAATATTTTCTGTAGAAAAAAGTGCCTTCAACTGTGTTGAATTGCTTATTTTGACGGTTATGGGTGTTGCTACCTTACGACCCTTGCGGGTCATAGCGAAACAAATGACCAGTGAAGGTAGCTGCAAGGACTGACACGACACGACACGACAACCATGGCAACCGGGAATTTTAACCGGAAAGAATTACACACACCATGGCCTCCCCGTCAGGACACAAGAGGAGGAGCACGATCAATACCACCATGAGAGCATGTCACCATGGGGAATCGAACCGGCAACCTTGTGGATGCACTCAATGGTTCCTACCACTTGAGCCATCACCCGGGGTAGTTTAGGGTCATTTCGGACCAAAAATCATCAATTTTGATACTGTGGGAATCACTAGTTGAAAAAAATCCAAAAAGTACTCATTGGAAGTCAAAGTACTAGCGCACTAGTAGAAAATTCAGTTTTTTTGTTGATTTGGCTGTGTTGATTCAATCACTTTTTGACATAAATTTGTTGAAAATCTTGCCTTCACACCCCTAATTCTGTGGATGGATAGTTGCACTTCTATGCTATATAGTTTGGTTCTTCGTCATTCATTGGATGCAAAACGTCCTCCTCAATGTTCAAGAGTTAACTAAACCTTAAAGCGTTGCAACATCCACTTTCTCGACAATGAAAGTAATGAAACTGAAGTTTCACCCTCCTAACTTCTTGGATGAAAGTTCTTCAAACTTGTGGAGATACAATATCAAGTTGTAGTTATATCGAAGGGTTAGATTTGGTGTTATTAGAGTACATATTTTTCTAAAATTACCAATGTGCAAGGATGTAAAGTGGTTGACCAAGCCAGATTTGCATTGACTTTAGTTCAAAATTGGATTGGCCAAAATGAGGTTTATAGATTTACAAACACAAAAATTGCAAATAATCACCATGTCAAGAGAACCTCATTCAAATCTATTCCAACAAATTGTACTCCTAGAAATGGTAATATTTTGCTTATTATCGAATTTTGAAGGAGTTTTGAAAATTCCCTTTCAAAATTTATAAAAATAAGATTGGTACTAGTATTGGTGAATCTAACCATATGGATGAAGTCTACAACTCTTAGTCTACAACTTTTATTTGTATATCAATTCCAAATTATGCTTCCAAATAACACTTTATAATGGTTTTTGTCAAACTGTCAATTTTGGAAATGCATCAAGACGTTCAGGGGTTAAAATATAAAATTAGAAAAATTATATTTATCTTTCTATATATTTTTTAATTTTTAATTATTTTTAATTATTTTTTCAAAGTCAGTGCTTTCAGGTACCTTCATTTTGAAGTGCAATAATTTAACCCTTAAAGGACATTTCAAGTCTGGGCTTGGTCAAACTTCGTTAGATTTCTACATTAGAATATACATTTCAAAATTTTTATATTTATCACATGTAGTAATATGTGTTTAAATCTTAAATTTTTTTTTTTGTAATTTAAAACATATGAATTTTTGAAGAAATTTCAATATAAAAAACATAGTAATTACAAAAATGCTTAAAATAGAAAAACTTGCCAATCACACATCATTTGATAGTGCCTTTAGCAAGATTTTACTTTCTTAACTTCTAATTCGTGTTGTTTCCTTAGGCAACAATTTGGAGTTTGGATAGGTTCCTCTTATCCCAATTTATGTTATGTTTTGAAAAATGAAGGAACTAGAACGTGTAGTTTTGCATGAGCTTTGTGGATATATAATTTTCATTACAACTAGGTGCTCAGTGAAGAATTTACATTCATTTTTTGGAAAAAACAAAATAGGCAAGTTGGGCTACCGAATTTATTTGACTTTGGGTAAGGTGAAAGCAAAAAGTTGAAGGTTCGATGTGGATAAAGGTTGAAGAAGTTCCGCCACACTTAATTATTTGATTGGAGGCCAAAAGCAATGGAAGATGGTTCAGATCTCGCCGACTAGCGAAAAGAGAGATATTGGAGGGTAATGCAACTAGAAATGAGGTCTGTACCTAAGTATATATGTGCTAGAATGTGATGAGAATTTTTGGAAAATTTGGCAACGAGAATATTCTTGGGATTAAAAGAATCCACTAAATCAACAATCTCTATAAAATAATAATTTTGTATATGACCACTATGAAGCCACGATWTCACTTTGTAGCGCCTRATAGAAGCATTGATTCCTGATTCCAACCAAATTTGTTAAATTGGATAACTCTATCCATATTATGTWTYCTAAAATGGTTCCCWCTTTTGGMCTCATGACACCTTAACTTATATAACCAAGCTAAATTTAGCTAAATTTCACTGACTATTGATGGTTYTCTAACCTACCAAACATATTATAGAAGAATGAGGGTCAAATTTGACCAAGCTGTAAACTACCTTTTAAATTTTTCTTCGTAAAAATCAATAAATAATGTCACAACCACCTCCCTCTTATAAGACATGCATTGAAAATCAAGTTTTCTATTGATACAAGGAGTAWTGCATATACGTTCTTAGAACRAGGAAAAATAATGCRTAAGTGGATGACTCTTTTTCCYTCAAATGACGTATAATACTCTAATTCCATTACTTTTCAAGTTCAAAGACAAATTTTGTTTGGTTTCTTCTAGATTGCATGGGATGGATTGCTCATTTGTTGTAATTGTGAATTTCTGACATTTTTCAAAACTTTAAAATGGAATAGAAACAAAACTTGTCAAGCTTTGTTTTCTTAGTCAAAATCAAATTCCGAAAATAATTATTTTAAAAGTTATTACCAAAGTTGACCAAGGCGCATCCACTTTTTGGATGCTTGCGTGTTTAAGGGTTAATTTGCAATCTCCACCTCAAAGCTCAACACCTCCAATTCCATCACATAAAAACTTGAGAATCCTATATCTCTCTTTGTACTGTCATTACTAGAAAAAATTTGAGAGAATTTCTTATGGGAGGACATTGACATCATTGGCGAGTTGAATTACAAATTTATAGATAGCCAACAACATGAAATTAGAGGTAGAACCTCAAGTTGTGAAAATCTTGGTGAGGAAGAGTCAACGAAGGTCCTCTTCTTCTCAAGAAACCCGATGTCTCAATGATCTTTTGTGGCCTCCAAAATTGTTACACAACTCTATGCAAATTGCAAAAGCATGAGGGCAGACTCCAATTCTGACCACAGTGGGCTGTTTTACCTTCCGGCACTCGCCACTAATGTACAAGCAATCCTCACACAGATGCCCACAATTTCTCTGAGCAGTTAAGACAGATGATTATCTATGTCCAATACCCTGGTCCCAAGCTCCCAATTTCTTGCAGCTAATCTTCTACACTCGAACCCTTTTTACTGCGACTGCTTCGGAAAATAATCGTCATATTAAACGGTCCAATAATGTGAAACTGTGAAAGCGAGATAACTGAAGAGTTGAGTGCAGGACTTCAATGGCAATGTGATCAACAAGGCTGCAAATGTGATACAATTCTAGAATGTCATGGACGAGAGATTAGATTAAACAAGTATGAGAGTACAGTACAATTAGCACTCCTCACACGGATGCCTGTAAAGAATTGGACGGCATGTTTCCGGGTTGTTGAGGCATGCAGCCCTGGACAGCGTTATGCCGCTGCTGCAGTGCTGGGACGGGGGCGGGGGCGACGACACCCTCCACGATGCTGGTGGTGGTGGTGGTGGTTGACGACCCGTCCATGGCGGTGGAGCTTCTGCTTAACCGAGACGGGAGTGGCGATGGACATGAGCCGGAGGCATCCCGACTGCCGGGACTGGGTGAGCAACTCTGCAGACTGAGCAGTCCTGTCTTGGGACTACCACCGCTACTGTCGGCTTGTTTGTTGAAAGCCTCCAGGAAAGGCTCTTGCGGAACGATGACCAGGTTGGGAACCTCCACACGAGCTCTCTTGGTGGTCGGCTCTTGGGCTGGCGAGCTCTCGCTGGTGCCGCGAGGAGAGGAGCTGTCATGCCGGGGTCATTCAGGCATCGTGATTAGAACTTGATTTCAAAAGTGTATGTATTCTCAAATGGGGGAGACAGAGAAACTCAAAGGACAAGGTTAAGCTAATCATCGGCAATCAACATGATTAGCTAATCACCGTTGCAAGAAAATTTCATCCAACAACAAAGAAAGGACTGGTGTTGGAGTTCGATTAAGTTGGTAGATTCAGGTGTATATCCCTCTTGTACAATTCACTATACCATGTTTCAACCAGTTTAGTATTCTTGAACAAAGTAAGTTAAAGCTATGAACGTGAAAGTTGCAAAACATGGGCTATTCCATGAAAATGGGGTTTAGAAAGGTGGACTTGAGAGAAACGGAGAATTTTGCTATTGCAAATTTCACATTTTAGACCTCCCACTGTTCCAGTGCCGGTAGATTCAAAAAAGTTTCTTAGACTCCACTTTTCACACCATCACATCATCTGGCGTTCATTTTTTCGAATTTCACGTCAGTGGATTGTGTTTTAAGGCAATTCTTACCTGTGAATATCAGTTGGATTCTGTGTGGCTAGGCCATGAGACGGTTGCGCCGGCGGTGCATCCCGACTGTTGGCTGTTTCACTAGCAAGCTCCTTGCCAGGCATGACGAAGGCTCCTGCCTTGGCCTGTGCTTCCAGCATCATCTTCAGGCTTTGCCCTTGCGCCTCAATTCTCAGTTGAAGCTCTCTTTGGATCTGCACACAGTGACGCGCTTGTCAGGACACTCGGTAACATATGACATTTCTGTAAAAACAACAGTCTGAAACAACTTGCAAGCTTGTCACACTGTCAAATACTGCATCACACATTCATAGCTTACTCTCTCGTCGTTGCTATTCAGGGGTCACTCCAGATGAAAAGTTTGTTTAGGTTTGTCAAGAAGTACTATTGGCCTTGGAAGTACAAAACCCTCTCATCTTCCATGCGAAACACGCAGTAGAAGTTTTCCATGACACGACTAATTACAACTTTAGGAAGAGTCACAGTGGACACAAGTGAAATTTAAACTTCATTAATATTCTGTTGCGCTTCATCTCTACTCTTTTGGCACAAACACGGACAGCAGGAAGATAAGCTCTGATTCATTTTCTCAGTAAACTTTCTTCCTCTTCCACACATTGAGCTAGTGCCATTGAGTTAGTGCTATGAGGTGTAGGATTTTGATGAGTCCATGTCCCCTATTTATTGGGAAGTGCACAACAATGACTCCACCTAATGCTCAAGTGGGGATCAAAATTCGTGATTGCCGTAACCCCTGCCACTATCACTGAGCTGTAAGCAAAAACTAGCGACATAAACAGAAGAAAAAAGAAACATGAGGAGACGAGATTCTTGTCAGTTACCTCCAGTTGCTCATGGAGACGCTTCTGCACCTCCATCTGCATCTGTAGCGCTTGTGTCATTTGGAGGCTCCTGCAATTGTACCGCAAATGCTAAAAGTCAGAAACACCTCATTGTTATAAGAATGTAGTCTGGACACTAGAGGACAGAAATTAGAATGAGCGTAGTGGGTGAAGTTCGGATACCATTGGGTCTTCTGCTCCTCCTGTCCACGGTCTTGTGCTATCGTTACCGGATTCGAAGCGGAGGTTGCAAAAGATTCCAGCCCACCGAGAATCTTCACCTAGAATTCGGGAAAGAGTTTACCGCTTTCTTCATTGATTCGAACACCGCCATACCATTCGAACACTAGATGCTCATCCCGCGGTCTTCCGACAAACCCAGATTTCAACTTTCACGGTATCGCACTGTTCGGCTCGTTCCTCCACCTGCTCCAACCCTTCCTAGACAAACCAGTACCCAAATCCGGGATACCTTCGACGAGTTCGCGTCAAATCCTCCGCCTCAACAACACGCTTCCCATGCTCACCTCCACCGAGACCACACCACCAGCCCGCAAATCCCAAACCATCCACTCCAACTCCCGTCGCGCAAACCACACAACCACGCATCCCCTGCCACCATAGCCGCACCACCCCCAACCCTGCAACCAAAACAACCAAAACAACCAACAACCCGAATYCCCCACACCGCAAAATCCTCACACCCAGGCCCTGAACGCCCAACAATAGCTAGCTAGCTACGTCGTCACCCCTCCAAACTGCAAACCGGCGTGATCCCACCCACGAACTCCCCCAAACGTGATCCGACCACCCCAAATGATGAGCCCCCAGTACTAGTGACGGGTTTGCGTTCGACCCCACGCACGCAGCGAGGCGGAGGGCCCGGACCCGGAGTCTGTGCGCAAGTTGCCCAAAAGGCCGCAGTTCGGGGCTGCGCCTGCTCCTCCCTTTTGCCGGCTGGAAATCCAGCAAGACAAAGCGGATGGAAGGGTGGAGTTCCAACTTCCAAGGGGTCCGTCGAGGAATTGGGTTGTTGTTTCAAGAAAGGGGAGGACGGCGGGCGCGTGGAGGAAGCCCAGGGGAGTTGAGATTCTCGAGAGGCAAGGGGCGACTGGGGCTTCGAGAGGGCAAAGGCGAGTAATCAGTCGTGAGGAGCCAACTGCAGATGGAATCTTCATTTGAGGGACGCCGGGAGGGCAGGTGCGCGCGGSCTTCGTCGCTCCGGTCGCACCCTGCCCGCTGCGTACTGTATTGGTAAAGGAGGATGTACTAGTACGTGTCCGCCGGTCCGTCGTGCTTAGCCACTGGGACGGACTCACGGACCCGCCTGCTGCTGGAAGGGGAGAAGGGGGGAAGGGAAGGCAGAGGCCCAGAGGGTGAGTAGGTACAGGAGCCCAAGTGCTGGAAAAGTGCCCGTGGGGACATGAATTTCATATTCCGTCTTGGACTCAAAGGTGGAAGCACCCAAGATCGTCAATATAAACAATTCAGCATAGTTGGAGGCACCTTTTCTTTCGAAATAGTATTTTTGTAGTATTAGTGAGTGAAAATCATGAATATCCCAAAAAAGAAATTGAGATCTTTGGATGTCGTATGTAATTTCTATGATTTTTCAAAGTGCAGGCTAATGAAATTGTCCCGTAGGTGGACCTAAATCTGAAATCAGCAAACATGAATAGTTTGCAAATCAAAGTTTAATCCTTGAACGCCAGAGCGGACGTTTTGTGTCCTCTAAATGATAGAGAATCAAATCATATAGGACAGAATTACAACTTTTCATCCTCGATATTAGGAGTGGAAAGGAAAGGTCTTTTCTAATACTTGGACTTCCAATGAGTATATTTGGCTTTTCAAAGTAGATGATGTCACACGGTACGAAAAATGCATGATTTCCATAGCCACCGGTCCGTCCTTCAAGGGTTAACCCCTAAAGGACCGTTGACCCCTCGGGGGACAAATGAGATTTCGGGCAGGTACCTACGGGCTGAATTTTTTATGTGATTTTTTAGCTTTAAGGCCCAACAATTTTCATAACATATGACTGCATTGTTAAAAAGTTATTCAATAATTTGTGAATTTCTTTGAACAGGGCAAGCGTGGCAGCCCAAAACACTTCTTTAAAAATCACTTCCTGAAAAAATAAGAATTTGAAATTGGTTCTTTACAATTATATATAAGTGGAAAGTTTTGAATCATCCCATATGGATTAGTGAGCTAAAAGTTATGAGGAGTTTTAGTTTGTGGGTAGGTACCGTTTTTAGAGACTCCATACTTACGCACAAACTAAAACTCCTCATAACTTTGAGCTCACTAACCCATATGGGATGATTCAAAACTTTCCACTTATATATAATTGTAAAGAACCAATTTCAAATTCTTATTTTTTCAAAAAAGAAGTTTTAAAGAAGTTTTTTGGGTTGCTGGGGTGCCTAAAGTTCAAAGAAAATCACATATTATTGAATAACTTTTTAACAATTCTATCAAATGTTATGAAAATTGTTGGGCCTTAAAGCTATTCCTCGGACACATGTTGTGTAAAAATTTCAAAGAAAAATAATGAAAACTCCATTCGTAGTGAGTTGCCCTAAATTGCTATGTTGCCAAAAAAAAGTAGCTTGGTCCTTTAGAGGTTAAATAAATAAATATTTTTCATTCTTGAAGAAGTCGTTAAATTACAGTAGGTACAATATGGAAGAAAATCTTACATCATGAGTAGTTCTAAAATGAAATTGAAACATATTAATCCTACTTGAAAGATTTGGTTGTAACAAATAATCTACACCCTGTTGAATTGAAAAAATGTAGAAATTTGAATTCAAAACCAAGTCCTCTATGTTATTCTTTTTAGAATGATGTCTAGATCACCCAAAGATAAGACTCTTCATATCTTTTACATCCCTAATCCAAGTCAAATGAACAAAAGCTTCTATAGAAAATAGTTATTTTTTTATTTCAAATTTGTTTTTTTACCTTGCTCAAGCATTATGGGCCTAGAAGGACACAATTTTTCTCCTAAACACCAAATGACATAAAAAACATATTTTCCTACAAAGCTAGTAAGTTATTGGTACCTCATCTTTAAAAAACAAGTTTCAAAATCTACTGTAAAATTTGACACCATGAGAACTTGCCCCCCGACTTGCACAAAACCCTCAAGAATTCATTCTAAGATTTTAGCCTCAAATCATCCATTAGATGTTTTTCAACTACACTTGGAGGATCGTTTAAGGCTGGGAACGAGCCATCGGTGGCCAAAATTCAAAATTATCAAAAAAATAATAAATTATATATATATATATATATATAATTTAAAAAAATTTAAAAAATTTAAATATTGTTTTTTATTATTAACTGACGTGGCAGTTACTCTGCCATGTTATCCAGTTGTTGTGGCCAAGTTTACACAATCCAGGAACTTGGGGGAACTTATAGCCCTTTAGACTGGCTTAATTTCATCTAACGGTTTTCTAGCTTAGCAAGAAGACCAAGAAAATCAATAATTTCCTTAAAAGTGAAGCATGGGTCTTATTGCTTGTCCAAAATTTGTTTGTTTTGTGCATGCAAAAAGTGAATAATGCTTTGACTTTGAACTCTAAATGCAATGTTTGGTCAGCCATATTTATTGTAGAAGTGGGCCCAATAGGTTTAACCATTCCAAAAATTTGCAAAAAATCTTTTCATTAATGGTTCATTCAAAACCAAGCCTCAAAGTTGAACTTTAGGGATTTAGAGGTTAAGCAATTACCTAATGTAATTTTTCTATTCAATATTTTTTTATTCAATATTTTTTGTTGTTTCTTTGACTACTAGTTCCTCCTATGTGTAAACACAAAAATAGCACAAAAAAATTTGGATTGGATAGTTGGCTATTATTGAGTTGACAAATCAAATGGGTCTTCTCTTTATCTGCCATTGAAAATAAAGTTTGAAAATAGTGTCCCAATTTTAATGTAATGGATTCTTTTATTGTTTCTTTTGAACTTCTTTTGGATATATTTTTTTTTAGAATTTTGTTTTGATGTACTTTTCACTTTGGGGGGTTCTAGATTATATATGTTATTAGATATGAAATTGATTTTGATTTTGTAAATCCATTATAGGTTCTGAATGCCAATTTGGTAGGAATAGACATTATTGATACTTTCAATAGATAGAAGTCTAAAAAAAGACTAAAAGTGAAAAGAGGCACAATAAAACATCACTAGATTGAGATATCCTTGAAAAATGCCATTTTGTGAATTCAACATTTTGGAGCTTATTAAGTTATTTCACACGTTATTATACTTGAATTACATATGGGTGGCCCTATAAATAATTTCTAGTGCTTGACTCAAAAAAATTTTAAAGTTTATATCCTTGTTTCTATTTTGAGACAAAATGCTTTACTTCACTGCAACTAAGTCTTTTCTACATTCAATCCCTCAAAGAACTAGCATCCACTATTTTCCTTACAAATGTTATCAATACCTTACTAACGGAGATATAGAAAATGGATGAAGTACATTCAAGTATGTTGAAAAATATTTTTTTGTCTATTTTCCAACAATGCAACTAGCATGTTCACTTGGTGCTTCATGACTATTGTGCAAGGTTTAGAAAGAATTCATATAGGAAACGTAAGAAAATGAAAACTTGTAGAAATGAAGATTTGATGTTTAGATTCTACTCATATCATGCTTTATTTTGCCTCAACAATTCAAAATTGCATCCACCTTCCCTCCTTGGACTCTTAGGGCTTAAAGAAACGCACCTCATACTTTTATTCAAATTTCTAACGCGTCCTAACAACAATAAAAATAAATAATAATTAAGGTAGAACTGTCTATTACCACCATCCATCCAATCCCAACACCTAGGGAATCTTCCCACTTGCGTTAGTAATCCACCCATTACCACAACTTTAAAATCATTTTATCATAATGGCAATGCACTTGGGGAACGGACATGTCAACCCACGTTTTAACAAAGGTCTGCTCATGCTTTAAGAAGGGTCTACTCATGCTTTAACACTTCACCTTTGGAAAATCACACAAAATATATTTTTTTGTCAAATTAACTTCATTTTTTTTGCAAATGATGTCTCTCAGAATTTTCTATCTATAAAGAATATGAGGGCTGACAAATAGCTTCTCAAAAATACCTAGGTAGCAAATCTGTTTGGTATTGGGTAGTTCTACCTCATGTTCATATGATCCGAATCGGGCTTGATTTTGAGAGTATCATTGACAAAAGTATTTTTTTATTGGTAAGTTTTTGGAATGTTTTCACCTACTAGATTGACTTCAATTATGAATATGACTTGCCAAGCCACCGCATTTAGGCTGCGAAGTCAAAGCACTATTCACTATTCACTTTGGACAAGCAACAAGACCTATACCTTGAAACTTCATGGAGATTTTTTATTCCCACTCGGACTGCCCTCTCACTAGGCAAGTGAATGTCCTTTTAAGCCGGTTATTGGAGGACGAATCACAACCGAAAGAAATCTATTTTTAAAAATTAAATTTCTTTTTATAAATGAATTGTTTACTTCGCACAGTAGTTCCCCTGAAACAAGTATTTTGTCAGTTAGGTGGACGGATAGAATCTCCAAACTGGCAGGACTCTGGCTCTGACCTCAATGCTCCCCAAATTGCCCTGACTACTAAATTAGTTAACTTAAAATACCCCCACCAAAATGGCCCCCAAATAAAAATAAATAAAAAAATGGCCCCCAAGGACCCAAATGTTATCCCCCACGCAAGTTCAGGCTCTTGGAAAACAAACTAAATTAATTTAGGTTTGCCCACGCTAATTTCTTGCAACTTAAGTTTCATGCACTGTGGTTGGACTACCAATATGTAAAATATCAAGCCTCTCAGTTACATCTAGCTACGTACAATATGCTTCAAATAGAATAAATAAGTCAAGAAAGAAAGCTTTCTTCCAACKACATAAGTTTTTATTTTTATTTTTTTTGGAAACACTTGGACGAACTCCATTGATAAAAAAAGTACTCAGAATCCAGAGGAACAAGTTCTCTGCCGAATCATTTAGTTTGTTGTTTTTAAAGTATTAAAATTTTGAAAAACAAAAAATTTTCTTGAAATCAAATAATTATTGATATTTTCTTAAAACCAGTCCATCCCATGCACAGGTCAGATTCGGCATAAATTATGCAGTTTTTTCTCTCCACATAACTTAAATGAGGGTCATCGATTTTGATTATGAAATGCTATGATATTTGAATTTCTACTTCAGTGTTTTTCCTCCCCTTGAAACACGTGGACAATTTCCATTTGATCCTCCGTAACTTTTGCATCTTGCATTCAAACTTCCTTTCACTTGTCAACAAGACAATATGAAATTCTGAATAGTCAAATATTAGTAACTAGACACAATACCAATTTGTGGCGCTTTTGAATGTACCCACCTTATTTGATATTTGAGTTATTTGTAAGGTCCCCCCACTTTAGGCATGACTTTTTTTGAAGTTGAGAAGGCAACTATAGTAAGTTGAAGCGTCAAACTTTTTTGCAAGATACTTATGTCACACGACTTCAAAAGTGGGGACCAAACTTTTTTAGGCACCATTTTGATGGAAAAATAAATTTCATACCCACTTTTATTTCGACTTTTTTAACTCAACCGACTTTTTCACAAAACTCATGGGTTTAAACCCCGGTTTAGTGTAAGGTAGAACCACCTATTACCAACTAGTGCCCCATTACCAACCATAGATTGACGTATTTCCAACCAAGGTTAGAATGAGTTTTTTTCATCTTTTCAAAGTTGGGACTAAAAGTTCATGATATATGTTCCAAAGTAGTGCAAAAAAAAGTAGGAAGCAGTGAGTGGAAAAGTAGTTTTTTGAATGATCGAAATTGGAAGATCTAGTGATCGGCTATGGGTCCGGAGCACTTTTTGTCTTTCAAAATTCATACGAAATTCAATTCATGCAAAAAAATTTCCAAAGTTTTTGCAATCCTTATCATTTTTATCAACACACCTCTAAAAATATTTTCCTTACATTCCATTGCTTTAGATTTGTCCAAATTCCTTATTTGGTTAGTTATAGGTGGTTCTACCTTACTTTACGAATAACTCAATTGTATTGAAAAAGATGTCTCCAACTGGTAATAAAAAAAGGATTCTACCGGCCCTAGGACCGCATTGATGGGTCCCCCTGGAGGGAAAATTCTCAAAAGCTGCCCGTGGCAACTTGCATAGAGCTGGCGGAGCGAATTCGGGAGTTGGTCCTCGAAGGACTGGCCTTTCCAAAGATACCAATGACTAACTGTTCAATTAGGGGGATCTCTGCAAGCTTAGTTGGTAAAATTGTCCGTTGTGATGAGTAAAAAATTATAGCCTACAGTAAAACTTCTAATAATCCTCACTTTCTAAACTAATAAATTTTCCTCAATAATGTGTCAAACAGGTCTCAGCCTAGCCCACACACAAACAACATGAGAGCATCCCAAAACCTATACTGAGGCAACACATACAGCCAAGGTTGTTTGAAATGGCTTTGAATTTGACCTGGCCTGGTGTTGTGATTGTTTGTATATTTGAGACTTTCAACACAATTCTTCAAATTACAAACTCAAAATCTTGTAGTGCAATGATTATAAGTTAAGAAAAGTGGAAGACAAAAAATCTAGTCGAGCAAGGTGCAAAATCTCCTTACTTTGAATGCCAATATCTCGCAATTTATATGGTCAAAGTTTGTAAAATTTCTTCGGCGCATTTTTACACTAGATCATATGGTTAGATTTGCAAAAAGAAAAACAATTTTATGAACAACATTTTGCACTTTGCAATAGAAATGGCAAATTTGAGTAATCTTTGTTTAAAAAAAGCCTTGAGACTTTAGAGATTAATAGACATTTGAGCACGGTGACGCATTCTTAAAGCAATTGGGTTCTTTTTGGTAGATTTTGTTGGAAATCAAAAGGGGATTCAAAGTTCTATTTACTTGCACTTTTTGAACAATTTGTGACTAACTATGAATCACAAGCATTACATGCTTTTTGAGGCTCGGGGAGGGCTGCGAGTTTCCTGCTGTGATCCTGCAGCACTGCAACAGCAGCTTGACGTGGTGAAGCAATTGCCACGTTAGAATTTTTTTTGTAAAAAAAAAAAGAAAACATTTTTTTAACATTTTAGGACAATTTTTTTTTTTTTTTTTGGTAATTATTTTTCTGACAACAGCCAACCGTTCCATCACTACATTGAGAACAACAAGGGGAACAGGCCTAAAACGGCCCTCTAGAAGCCTCGTTTCTCATCTAATGTGTTAAAAAATAGATATAGTTCAAATCTATCCTAAACTTGTCATTGGAAGGTTTACAAGAAAGTTTTGCAAATAAGTCTAAATTAGGTGAAGTTACCTAGCACCCAAACTAGTAATCTCCATAATTTGCTACAACATAGACTAGATTGCTATGGAAGTTGCCCCAAAATTCATCAAACTATTTTTAATATTTCAAGGTCAAGGAGAATTGCCCCCCTTATTTCCCCGTGTTTTATCCTTGGAGAAAACACAAGATTTTTTTATATGTTACTCATAATAGAATTTTCAAATTATGAGTTTAGATTTGCAACGAGAGGCCTAAAATTAGGGCCAATAAAAACTTAGAACCCTTGCTTGGCCACTCCACGTCATTCTAGGGGGGCAAGTAAAATGAAAACCCCTATTTTGTGCTTGATGAATTTAACTTGTACACCTCTCTAACACAATTTAGGGCTTTTGATTGCAAATATGAATTCAAAATTTGCAAATTTTATCTTGCTTGGAAAATTAAAAAATTTAGAGTTTTCCCAAGTAGCTGAGGTGGGTAGTTCACTCCAGCCAGAATTAGCTAGGTAGATGGAGAAATGCCAAATTTACGCAGCACAAAATAGGGGGCAATTTTTAAATTTACCCTTGAATGGGTCAATAAGGGGGTCAATCCTCCCTGTCCGTATTCCCACTACGGTACCTTTAGTCATATCAGCACAGGTTGTATCTGTTTTGCAGGGGGGTCCCCGTAATACCGGTGGAGAAGATGCACTGAAAAGGGTAACCTCTACAACACCCGAATGGGTACTAGTAATGATTTTCAGGATATCCAAATTCAAATATCCATCCATTGCTACTACCCAACACGAAGGTCAGATTTAGCATAAATTAATGGCTTTTAGCCCAAATAATGAAATGAAGTTTTGTAAGTCTTATTTCAACACCAATTTGAAAGTTTGAGAAAGTTTCATAAATTAAATATTATTTTTCCATTTGAACTTTGGAACTGTGAACATGGTCTACTAATTTTTTAATTATAGAATGACATAGGGATTTGGTTTACCCCATAATGTTTAGCTATGGAGAATTTTTTTGAGTTTTTAAGCTTACTATATAATCTATACTAGGTGTGAATTTTTGTTTATTTTTTTCTCTCGAAAATAATAATAATTTTAGAATTTAAAAAAATAGAATTCCTTATGACTTGATGAAGTATTGAAGTCATGTAATTAGTGATCTCTAAAAAAATAGAATGAAAATACTTCATTCAAAATTAGTTACAAAATGAACCATAGAGATTCAAGGATTTTGAGATTTTTGACATGTGGTCATAGGGCTCATCTTTTCAAGGTTAAATAGGTTTTGTGTTTTGTATGGTTGAAGTCTTTTTCTTAAGTCAAAGTTGAAATAATTGTAGAGACAATATTGAAAATTTCCATGAAGGATGTGTGTGACAATAGTTCATATGAATTATAAGGAAAAATTAGACTTCGAGAGAGAATACAAGGAAAAATTGCAATTTTAAAGTTGTAGGTTGGAATATGTAATTAAATCAATGATTTTTGTGAAGATTTTCTTAGCTCACTTACAAAAAACCAACTAGTGATGACCTATTCTAAGTACAAAACATTTGTTTATCAAGAATTTGGAGTGATTGCTTAACTCCTAGAAGGCTAAGGCTCATTTTGAGCAGAAATTGTAAAAATTACAACTTTTTAGGGCAATAATGGAAAATTTAAAAAAAATTGACTTAGCCCAATAGTCCTAATAGACTTCAATTCCTTATAAAGTGAGATTTTTACTCTAAACTAACTTGTTAAAGTTTGGGAGTTATGCAAAATTTTGTAGAAAAACAATACTATAGTTGACAATATTTTTAGATAAAATCAATATATACCGGTCTACATTTTTTTACAAATAGTGTGATATTATCTATTTTCACCTATCATTGTCTAATTTCCTTCCATTTTTATCTATATCTTCAATTAGATTATGATCATTCATATTTCAATATTCACTCAATTTGTTTGAAGGGGAGGGTTGCTATTATGTGAGCATAGGAGTGTGAGCATAGGAGTGTGAGCCCATGAGTCTAGAATACCACACATCTATGTAATAGGTGTGTATACTATAGAAACCATCTATGATTGTAGGGTATATATGTTACAAAGGCCATATTATAGGTGTTTATGGTACATACACCTTCATATTGTAGGCTCAATGCTCACAAGCTCGCATTCTTGGGCTCACATACTAGCACCATTTGTTTGAAGGGTCTTTCCTACTCAAATTCTTGCAYAAATTCAATATATAATTTACTTTGTATCAACACTTGGATATCTTTTTTCAATGTTTTGAAAAATCTTAAGACATTCTCTGAATCACGTATTGGTGTTCAAATGACTAGAAAGAGTCACCTTGTGATTATTGTTCAATGAAACCTTTCCCTCTAGCACTTTGCTACTCTTATGGATGTAGTGATTGGTTAGAATTTTGATCCTTAAAATGATGAAAATTAGAACAACCAACATTAAAAGTGTTCCTTTGAAATAGTTCAATGCAAGATTTTGTGTGCCAACCCCTCTACAAAATAATGAAGCTTTATCACAATAAATATAAATTTTTGAATATAAATTTCTCATATCATAATCCTTTCATATTTTCTATTGAATATCACCATTTTAGTGAAATTTACAAAATTAATTCCCAATTTTGATCCTATGACAAGAGTTAACTTTAGGCAACCTTCAAAATCGTGACTACCATGGGTCAATCAAGTACATAATATGAATATACATCTATGTTGTATTTGCTAATCTTATAAAGAATTTATATTTGCCACACTATTAGTATGGCAACAAATTTGCAACATAAGAATAAGTTCATTGTGCCATTTTGCTTTGAAAATTTGCATTTTTCTTCCTAACTCAAGGCTCTGCTTAAACACAAAATAGCAATACTTTCTTTGCAAAAAAGAATACAAGTTGAGTGGGCGTAAAAGTCTAGCAATGCCACATTGACACAAGCCTATGCATTCTTGAAAACATATTTTGCTCCACTTTGCAAGCTCTAATCTCCACCCATAAATTGCCCTTACRTCCCAATTTTAAACCTTTAAGCACTCCACCTAGGACATTTTTATGTTTAATGGATGACAAAGAATCCTTCTAGTAAGACATAAGTGCAACTATTCATCCTTAAAACTTTGTTGTGAAAAACAAACTAAGGTCTTCTTTAATAGTTTGACATCCATTGAGTGCTTTTGCAATTCAAAAGAATGATTTCCATGATAATCATCTTGTTCATAAAGAGTTTTGACCTTTTAAGGCCTAGGACTTTTTTGGATTTAAAAGCATTGTTACTTTTCAAGTGTCATAAGTCTAAATGTCACTAAGGTATGGAAATCTCAATTGTACCATCTTGTAGTGTACGTATTATAGATGATGAGAATCAAATATGGAGTCATTTGGTTGTATTATAATGTTTCAGAGTTGAAAAAAGGTTTTCAAGTTTTCCTAGAAACACATTTGGAGGTGATTTTGATTTCTAAATCTACTGAAATGAAAAAAGCTTAAACTATAAAGCGTTTAACTCTAAAGCTCACCAACGTCCAGAAACTAGACAATTAACAGATTATAACTGCAGTTTCATCCTCCTAACTGCTTGGATGAAAGTTCTTCTAATTTGTGTGGATACTATATCAAGTTGTTGTTCTATCTAAGGGTTGGATTTGGTGTTACTAAAGTACATATTTTTTAAATTACCAGTGTGCAAGGATGTCAAGTGGTTCCCAAAATTGCATGGACTTTAGTTCAAAACAGGATTTGTCAAAATGAGGTCATGGATTTTAAGAACACAAAAATTTCAAAAATTCACCATGTCCAAAGAACCTCATTTCAAATCCATCCCAAAAAAATTTATTCCAAAAATGATAATATTTTACTTGTTATCAAATTTCAAAGGAAATTTGAAATTTTCCTTTCAAAATTTATAAAAAAGTATTGCCGGTAGCATTGGTGAATCTAACCGTATGGATGGAATCCACAATTCTCAATCTACTACTTTCATTTGTATATCAAATCCAAATTATGCTTCCAAATAGCATTTTACAATGATTTTTCTCAAGATGTCAATTTTGGAGATGAATGAAGACACTCCAAGGTTAAAGCCAGCATACGAACATATTGGTAAAGAAAACATCTTTAAATTGATTCATTGTGTTTGCCAAATTGTTTTGAAATGTCAAAAAACAACCAAACAAAAGTTGCAAAAAACACATCTATGGCTAAGCCTCTTTCTACTAAAATACTTCTCAATCACTCATAACTTTTTGGGTTGACAAGAATAGGTGACCACAGAAACTATGTGCAACTTTTCCAAATTTTTATTTATTGAAAATGGACATTGCGTGGAAAAGAAACAAGCTACCGAAGTTTAGTGTAATCCAAAAATGTTTGGATTTTGAACTTTGAGTTGCTTCCAAACATTCAGAACACCTTGGATTAGCATGAAAATTTTACCACAATAACTAGATTGTAAGGGAAACATAATCCTTCATTTCTTTAAATTGAAAAAAAACATTGGATGAAAGTCCACGAAGTTGCATCCATCAAAATGTAGTCTGGCAAACTCAAATTGAACATGGGAACTTCAAATGGCTTTCAAAAAATCATCACATCTTAGATTGATCTAAAAAATTTACTACATAAACTAGTGGAGAGAGTTTTATTGAATTTGTAGATCAAATGCAAAAGTTAGAGCACTTTGAATTGGGCAACTAGACTATGTGAGGACACTTTTGCCCCCTTGTGCGGTGAGATGTTAACAAAACTCTAACATTGGTCAATAAGAAGATCCAATGGTTACAAATTTCCAAAAATGAACTAACATTGAGTGATTTAAACCCCGTGTTTTACTATTTCCTCCTCTTGTTAGAACGGAGCATTGATTTTAGAAGTATTTTTCAACATTTGACACAAGAAACCGTAGGCCGGGGTTCGACACCTGAACATTTGGAGAACTTCAAAGAGCGTGAGACTCTTGTCCGATACTGCGCTCAAGAACACTGGGAGAACGGGAGGGTGTTACCGGGGAGGGTATTTAGTTTCAGTATGTAACTATACCCCCCCCCAAACTTCCTAGAAATAGAAAGTTTGGGGAGGTATAGTTACATACTGAAAGTAAATACCCTCCCCGGTAACACTCTCCTAGTCTTCTTGTGGAAACGGTAACACTCTCCTAGTCTTCCTGTGGAAAGAAAAAAGTTCATTGTTGATAACAATTCAAACCACTTTTGGCAGTCCGTCTCCTGGCTCCTCTCTTTTCATTTTCGGTAAAAAATGAAACGGAATTGAATTTCATCGCCATAAAAACACTCCGTTTTACTCCTTCCACTCCTTTCCCAACATAGAAAACATATTACTCTTAGAGCATCTGCAACTCAACCCCACTATAATGGACAGTAACGGTATAACCAACTTTTGGACGGGAAATGATGAGAACTTGAAAATTGTCTCATTGGAAGTGCATCCAAAATAACTTGGAAGAAAGTATGAAAAAAATTCAAAATTAGACATTGGACAAGTACTTCAAAAGCAATGTAAGAATCTGAAATTATAGAAGTCTAAGCAAATCACGGTTACCAAAGCAAGATTTAGCCATTGACTCTCAAAATGTGGCTAGATGTGAAGGGGTTGTTGCTGGCCATTGAATCTCCACCATTGGGAGAACGGGGGCGTTGCAAGAAAAGGCGTGCGATTTGCGTAGCGTTTTTGACAGTACTCATTTTTTTCTTCGGGGGTACTTTAAAATTAGAAAAACAATTTTCAAAAATAATGAAAAATATGTTTCATATATGAACCTTTACAAAGAAGGTACCCTATGAAGGAAAACCATAGAAAAATTCTCTAAGTAGGAGCTTGTTTTTTTCACTTTAAACACATATATCTTACAATCTATGCAATCAAAGTTCGTGTAAATCATTGGATCATTGATCGAATTTTCATACACATTTATATCCAAGATCCTACGGTTGGATATGCAAAAAAATTGAAAATTTTGAAAGCTTTGCACCTTGCACTAGAAATGGCAATTTTGAATGGATTTTGAGAGAAAAAAGGCCTTGGGACTTTGGGGGTTATTTCATTAGTTTTTAGGTAGTGTAGAGTCGAAACGGATGTATAGTGGTGAAGCTATTTACATCCATTGACATGGATGAAACATGCAAAAGTGGATGAAAATACAAGTATTTGATCATAAGTGTATAAAGAACATTTTTTAAAAGAGCAATATTATCCCTTAATTATGTAGCAATTGAGCAATTTCATCCAGTGGAAATGTAAGAATCTATATTTTAATATTCCTTAAATAATTTGAATTAAGAGCTTTTGAGTGATATCCCGTCCTTGAAAAAAAGCATTCCATTTTGGTTAAAGAGAAGAAAGTTACAAGAAGTTTTAGTTTGTAGGTAGGTATGGTTTGTGGGTTAGTTTGTTTTTATTTTTTTGTGCCCTCATTTGGACTTGGAATGGCATAATTTTTGTTTTGAGGCACTGATTGAGGTAAAAATATACTCTTCCAATCTAATGTATTCTTCCATCTTTAATAAATATTTTTGAACATTCTACCAAAAATTGTGATAACAAAAACTTTTCTACATTGAGACTCTAGGGGTTGAAGGAGACATGATTACATTAAAGTCTCAACATTATGGTGATTTTAGGATAAAGATGTGGTCATTTTAGGGGAGAGATATTACCAATACAAGTGTTTTTGTTGTAGTTTTGGTATGACCTAGACTATGATGCACCACACTTCAAAAACTCATAACGAGCTCATTCTTTCTCTAGAAAATGAAATGTTGCTTTCTTCTGCACTTTTCCATTCTCTCTCCCCCTGTGGCATAAAAAAAATTACTCTAGCTAGATAGGTGCAATTAAACATGTCTGTTGAGCATAGATGAATGAAAACAACCCCAGATTGATAGGAATAACCCCATATGGATGAGAGGAACCCCAATTGAATGAAAACAACCCCAGATGGACCAATGATTGACTGCATCCGGAACTAACACCCCCATTGTATTAGTATTGATGTTGTAGTGTTTCCATGGTCTCATAGTCCAACTTTAAAAGTGTATAGTTGTAGTACAACATCAGTACTACAACAAATGTAGTTTCAGTGGGGGAACAATGCCTCCTATTGAAACAGTATTGTTGCAGTAACGATGCTGTCCTACAATTGTACATTTTCAAAGTTGGACTGTGAACCCACAGTATTGTTTCAGTGGGGGTACTTTCCTGATGTGAGGGCAACCCCAGATGGATGAGAACAGACCCAGATGAACTGAGCCTGGACCTCTTTACAGTCAAGCCCCTGATTGGCCCACGCAGTTCATGCTTTTAAGTAACTTGGACCAATGGCAGCCCAGTCCAATTGTTTTGGAGCAGACTGAGCCGCAATTGGAAAACAAAGTGGCCCCATTCCCACTGCCATCTGTTTGGGAAATGTGTAAAATTTTGGAAGGTAATTCTAACTGAATTCCTCAAGGTTGAGGACCCATTCAGTTCTTCCGATCACCCTTTCTTCCAAACATAAGTAACCAAACCTGTTCCGCATCCTTTAAGAAATTCACCCTCTCTTGATATCAAAAGTCATACTTGATTAGTTGGGGTTGATTAGCGTTTCATAGAAAAATTAAGATCTTCAATTTCAAAAATAATAATTTATGAGTATTTGAAGTGTATGGGTAGTAAATACTTAGTAATGTCCCTAAACATGTATTGAAGTTGTTCTTCAAAAAGTAGGAACTCAATGAATGAGTGTCCTTAAGTTGGTGGATTTCAATAGAATTGGATTATAAATAAGTTAGTTTTGAATTAAGAAAATAGGGCTAAGGAATGGGGAGGGAGTTGGAAATGGGTTGTTCTACCTTACTCCCTTCTTTGCAATTTGTTGGAGTTCACATGCCAAATTAAAAGCAAAACTCTTCATTTGAATTTCATCCAAAGGTACACACTAATTTGTTTGTTCATTCTTACAAAATTATCCAAATAGTGTGAAGTATTTCACACTATTTAAACTCAAGATYACATCAATTGAAGTACCTTTCAATTTTTTTCAAAGATTTATAGCATTCATAACTAGTCAAATACTATATACGCAATATAACATATTCCATTGAACTATTTGGAGGAGTTTGTGAACTACTCTTTGTTCTATGAATTGACTTGTTGAATTAACATGTGTAGGAGACTTGTATTGCAAGCTTGATTTAACAACAACAATGAATATGCTCCAAAGCGGATTTGATTTGGGAACCTTACACACGTTGATTACAATGACATGTGGGTGACCACTCAAGCTCACGTCTCATCTGGCCACACTTCCCTTCAAGCTAACGTCCCATCTGACCACACTTCCTTTCAAGCTCACGTCTCATCTGGCCACACTTCCCTTCAAGCTAACGTCATTCAAACATTCCAAACATTTTAATTAGCTGGAGACGCTGCTTCCGGATGCTGCAATTGCAAGAGAAGAAACCCGACGCGACTGCAGCTAGCCAGCTTTCCTGAACGTCCTCACTTGACAAACCCAGATTAAATAAAGAACCCAACGTACAACAATCAAGCTTACCTCAATATATGCGCTTTTGGTACAGCTCCGTTCTTGATCAAGGCAGCTCTCTCAGATGCAGATCGTAACTTAAATTGGTTGAACAAAATGTTTCCGCGAACTGAAAAATCATTGATCTCATCTGATAATGTACAGTCAACAGTACGAACTCACCAATCTCTCCTGAAAGAGATGATAATAGTTTTGTTTGAAAATCGAATTTAAAAATGTCTTACTGCTTGTCACCCGCTTGCACCGCTCATCAGATTCCTTCGCGTTTCATTTTCCACGTGWTCGATGAGAAAGGATATGAAGAAGAGTGCAATTGGGTTGACTTCGGAATTGAGTATTGAAACCGGCTCTGGGCTCAGAATTTCAAGCACCAATGCAACAAGCTTGGGCAGCATCAGCTAGAAGCACTTGCAGCTCCGTTTGGATCAACAACACCCGAATTGCTTCTCGCTCAATATCATCATTCAGCTGGCGTCACACGATCGACCAAGTCACTCGGTGAATTGAGTCAGTTAAGTTACATCCAATTGCAAAAAAACTGAARCCACTCACGGCGCATGAAAGTGGCATGAGTTGGACAGAAAAGCTTTGCAGGCCAGCAGTTCAAGCAGCCAGAGTGGCACTGACTGCAGAACTGCAATAAGAGTAAGGGTTCCTATTTTCAGTCATTTCCGAAAAGAATGATCGATGATTTAAAGTATAAGGTAGCAGCACCCATAGCCATCAAAACAAATAAGTAATTCAGCAGAGTTGGAGACACGTTTTTCAAGAAAAAATATTTTTTCTAGTTTAGCAATTGAAAATCATGAATTTTCAAAAAAAATAAATAAACTGGATAAGGCATCTAATTTCTATGAATTTTTGAGGTACAATTTCCTAGGGCACCCTAAATCACACTACAGTAAATTTGTCTTGATTCTAGCACCCAAATCTATAAAAAAAACAGAGCCCACCAACCACAATTAAGCATAGGTGACGATTTCAAGGTACTTTTGGGGACAATTCAAGGAAACTCTACAATCCAAGTATGAATACAATGATGGTTATGGGTGTTGCTACCTTAGATGCTACTGCCATTCAATTGTTGTTCCAAGCTTAGTCTTTCAACAAATCTGGAAGCATTCAAATGAAGGAAAGTAAGGTAGAAATTGAAGGAGAATGGGTCTAAGAGTGGTAAGGTAACTCAACCTGTAAGAAGCAAAACTGAGAGCATGCCTATTGCAGTCCCAAAATTCATGCAGTGTACTATACATGTGTCTTGTAAAATGTACCGCACAAGAAGAACTGGGACTGCGTTAGGCTTATCCAGAGTTGTGCCTCTCATAGACCGAGTTACTTTATGTGGGGTTTAACAGAAGTCTATGGGCTCACAGTAAGTGTAGGTTTCATAGGGTAGAAGAACCGGCTATTGTCGTTAATAAAGAGATTTACACTAAATAATGAAATTAGGCTGCCCTTCACTAATTTCTTGACATTTTACACAACATTTTTTTTAATGATTATTTAGTGTTATTATTGTTCAAGGATGTAGTAATTTTTATCAACCATGTGTGTGGCATGGGTTGATGCACTGGTTCAAGGCCTGGTTCAAATAGTTGTAAGTGCCTCCAAGTGGACAAGCTAGCGGTGAATCATGAGGTAAGTTTTTTGGATTAGACAACCTAATTGTTAAGGCAAACAAATTTCACTATTATGTGTATTGAACATTCAAATTGAGGTTCTTTGCATCGGAATGTACTTTGCATTTGAATGCACTTGAAAGTGTAGACTAATGCAATTAAGGTATACATCCTCCAACTTAATTGCAACCTAATTTTGGATTTGATTGTACCTTGTTGCATTATAATGTAGTGAAAAAGGTAAAGGACTCATATCATGGCAACATCAATGTGAAATTGGRGTTGAAAGGTTTGAAATTGTGTTGAAAAKGCATGATTTATAACTATATTGAACWCCWCTAGGCGGGTTCATTCCGTAGTGGTGTTCATTCATTACTCCACAATCTTTAATGACCCTTTTGGATTACTATTGCACAATAAAATCTAAATGAATGTGATCAATTTCTACCATAGGGGTCACTCCATGGGGATTTTGTACATCACATGCCGCAAGTTTTTATTTTATTTGGGAGGGTATTTTGATGTGCACGTCCAATCCAATGGTCTCTATTATTGCCTAATTTTGTAATTCATGGTATTTCATGCCCTCATACCATTACTTACAATTTTCTAAGAGGGACAATTTTCAAGAACCTTATTTTGTTATAAGAAAAATAATTAATTAAAGAGAAAAAAATCCTATGGTTATATGTGTCCAAAAGTTTTTTTATTCTAAAATTTGGTATTTGCACTAGAAATGGCAGTTAGGAGCCTCTTGGGTGAAAACATAGTCAAGGAGCTTTAATTGTTAAATTGGAGCTAAATTTTTTAATTCATATTTTTTTAAATTGTAGAAAGTAATTCTCACAACGGTCATGAATCTCTTTACAAAATTTGGTACTTGCACTAGAAATGGCAGTTTGGAGCTTCTTGGGTGAAAACATAGTCAAGGAGCTTTAGTTGTTAAGTTGGAGCTAAATTTTTTAATTCATTTTTTTTAAATTGTAGAAAGTAATTCTCTCAAGGGCCATGAATCTCTTTGCATTCATGTGAATGGATGCACTACATAAAATGCTCTAGTCCCCCCCTTATGTTTGCTAACCACGTGCAATAACTAGGTATTTAATGGGGTGGGGGGTATTTCTTTATTTCCATCCTTTTTTCCCGCCCTATTTGTAGATAAAAAGCTATTGGCATGTAATTTATAGCAGTTGACATATTTTTTTGTAAATGAGTAAGAGACTAATTTTGGCACTCTATTTTTTTTGTACATTTTAGAACTATAAAATATCAGAACAAATGTAAACACCTTGCAAAAGCAAGCATGTGAGCAACAAGGTTTTTCGTAGCATTTGAACTAGCATTAGATGCAGCATGCAATATCAATAACATACTATGGAAAGGGCCATTGAAAAGAAAATCATTGGCTAAATCATACCATTGACATGAAAACAAACTCTAGAATATATAACCTATGAGCTATAGTATGCAATCTTGCAGTAGTATGCATTCCATGTAAGAAGAGCACGTTGAAATACTAGAAAATATAGTAATTTAATATATCAGATGTGTTAACGAATACATGTATGAGTAGTGTTACCTTAAATCCATTGCAAATTATGAGCACCATCATGTTCCAGCCACACAAGTATGACCCTGGAAGCATTTCCCACCAATCCAAAGGCACTTAATTCAAATTCAAGACAACAATTACAACCACACTCATTAACAAACTAAACCTATTAAATACTTTTGGGGGGATTCTATGTTTGACATTTTTTACTATGCGTAGAGTGCTCCCYTGAAGATAAAATGTGGTTAATAATTCTTCATTCATCCAAATGCACATATACATCCAAAATGGAGAGACACTCACCCTTGTCTCCAAAGACATAGGGTCACCCCTCCATGTGTTGTGTTGTGTGTTGGTCTTTGGAATGATTTGATTCGACGTTTCTTTCTCCGAAATTGCTGTAGAGCTTTGGACTGATCTTGTGTTGTTTGTCTCATTTGTTTGAGTGCTGCAGACTATCAGCTATTCAGCAGAACGTGTTGTTGGCACAGGATCATTTGGCATTGTTTTCCAGGTAAGTTCAAGCTTGAGTGAGTGGCTTCAGTATCTCATTGGAATGAATTTGAGTACTAGTACCATTTTTTTCCGTCCGGTGTCGCTGTTTGGAATTCGAGGTGCGCACGTGCCGTAAGTATTTGCCCTTGTCATTTGGTTCGTTTGGCATGTGGGTGGATTGTTCGTGACACTTAGAGGAGATCTGTCCGTGTCCCGTTCGTTGTGGTCGTTTCGGTGCAGTTTCTAACCGCAGCCGTCCCCCTTATCATCAGGCCAAATGCATCGAGACTGGGGAGACAGTGGCCATTAAAAAGGTTCTCCAAGATAAACGTTACAAGAACCGAGAGCTGCAAATCATGCGCCTGTTGGACCACCCCAACGTTGTAGCTCTGAAGCACTGCTTCTTCTCCACCACTGATAAAGACGAGCTTTACCTGAACCTGGTTCTGGAGTACGTGCCCGAGACTGTGTATCGTATTGCCAAGCACTACAACCGCATGAATCAGCGAATGCCCCTTGTGTACGTGAAGCTGTACACTTATCAGATATGCCGCTCCCTYGCTTACATTCACAGCGGCATCGGTGTGTGTCACCGAGACATCAAGCCGCAGAACCTGCTGGTATGCTATCTTGTTTTGCTCATTTGATCGATTGCAGTACGTGATTGGCCTCTTCGTCGTGTATCTGCCTTGGCATTGTGATGTGACGAGAGTTTGTCATGTTGTCCAGGTGAACCCTCACACTCATCAGTTGAAACTCTGCGACTTTGGAAGCGCCAAAGTTCTGGTGAGTACACGATTCTGTCGATATTTTTGCATAGTTCTGCAGCTGACCAGGTGGGAGGTTTCTTGTGTACATGTTTTCAGCGCTCTCGGTCTATAGATTTAAATAATTTTTTGCTTATAGGCTCTCGAGCATGTTGATTCGTTTCTTTTTTTTTTTACTTTCACAAGCTCGCCTATTGGGCATGTACGGGGCCAGTGCCTGCGTCGTGGTTTTTCTGAGATGGACCTGTTGTGCAGGTGAAAGGGGAGCSTAATATATCCTACATTTGTTCGCGGTATTACCGTGCTCCTGAGCTAATTTTCGGAGCAACCGAGTACACCACCGCTATTGATATATGGTCGATGGGTTGTGTCATGGCCGAACTTCTCCTTGGACAGGTTCACATTTAACCCACTTTTTGTTGTTTGAGATGTTGATTTTTTCTGGACGTGGAGATCCCCTGGACTCTGATTCGCTGCGTCTCTATCATCTTCGTCGGCTTTTACTTGAGTCTGGTGCAAGTGGGAGGCGAACCTCCTCGAGTGTAGCGTTCTGTCTTTTCTTTTTGCCGTGATTCGGATGTTTATGGGTCGTTTGATGTTTTTGCAGCCTTTGTTTCCTGGAGAAAGCGGAGTGGACCAGCTGGTGGAAATCATTAAGGTAGGATTTGCATTTTCGAACCTCTTTTACGCGTTTTCTTGGCCGTGTGGTGTTGGATGGATAGATGTCTTGGTTTCAGTACGCCGTTGTTCTTACTTTTGTTTCTCTTCKTGGTCTTGACCCGTGCAAGTGTGTGAGCGTGAGACTTACGAAATTTTTTGTTATATGATAGGTGCTGGGGACCCCCACTCGTGAGGAGATCAAGTGTATGAATCCCAATTACACGGAATTCAAGTTTCCTCAAATCAAGGCTCATCCATGGCACAAGGTGCGTCTCCTCCTCGTRCTTTTGTCTTGTTTCTCGACTTTTCCCTGTCGGTTTCWTTCTCTSCRCTTGGCTGRCTGGWGTCGTTTWCTTGGTTACCTCGTTAACGTTTCGTCGTTTCGATGTTTCGATTGTAGGTTTTCCACAAACGCATGCCCCCTGAAGCAGTCGACCTGGTTTCCAGGCTCCTTCAGTATTCCCCCAATCTTCGCTGCAACGCGGTAAGTGTCTCCATCTATGTCAGTTCGGTGTGTGCTGTTCTTTGAACGCACGTGTGCTGTTGTGCCGAAGATGTCGTTTGTGGCTTGTTCGTGTTTTGGATAGGAGCCTCACATTTTCCATTGGGCCGTGAATGTCGTGAATTTGTTTATTTTTCAGTCTTTTTCTTTGGTGTAGCTGACTTGTTGTGCATGGAATGACGTGTTTTCAGTTGGAAGCTTGCGTGCATCCATTCTTTGATGAGCTACGAGACCCCAATTGCCGCCTGCCCAATGGCCGGCCTCTTCCCCCTCTATTCAACTTCAAACCTCAAGGTGAATCACCTGTCGTACCGTCGCATTCCTTGACAGAGAACTTTTTGTTTTGTCCCCTTGTGCATGTTGTGTTTGTGTCCGTTCTCCTGGGTTGTCCGTTTCCTTGTTTGAATTTTCGATTTTGACGTGGTCTTCTGTTTCTGTGTCGTGCAGAGTTGAAAGGTGCCACCCCTGATATCCTGCAGCGTTTGATCCCCGAGCATGCCAGGAAGCAGAACCCGATGCTTGCGCTGTGAGTTCTTTCCGGAGTGGCTCTGGAAAAGTCTCCTTTTTTTCAAAAGTGTCCCCTCCTGTGAGGACCGGTCAGCTTCGTTGAAGGGCATTATGGGCTCTCCTTTGTGTCTACTTTGGTGTTGTCCAATCACGCCTTTCAAGCAATGAATTTTGTTTGTTTGTTTCTACTTGGAGATTACCTAATTGCAAAAGTTAACCAAATCAATGGTATATTAATAATTACAGTTGATTTTGGCTACAACAACCAAAACTTAAGACCAATAAGGGTTAGTCAAGTACAAGGATTAAATGTAAGGCTATAATGACTTTTCCAAGAGGATTAACTCTTAAATGATGTGGAGGCCATTTTCTAGTGGATGAATGAGAGAGAATCTCTCTATATAGGACATACATGGAACTATTCATCCTCAGAATTTGTGGTCAAAAGGGAAGATCTTCTATAGTGCTTTGACTTCCAAAAATTGCTTTCGGATTTTCTTAAGCCAATGATTCCCATAATTTCAAAAATTGATGATCTCCAAACTCCAAGACTTCATTCGTTGTTATCTCGTATTCTAATTTTTGAAACTAACTTGGATTTTTGGGGTATTCTTAGATTTCACCCTAAAAGACCATTTGTCCCTTTGGGGGACAAGGTAGATTTTGGGCATGTACCTACAGTCTCATTTTTTGTCATGATTTTTTGAAACTTTTTTTGAAGATTGAAAAATTAATAAGCTGTATGGGAATATAATTTTTTTCAATTGATGCTTGGGAACAAAATTTATGCCTAAAACAACTCAACACAGGAGAGAAAGGGGGAGAGAGGGCCACAAAACAAAGTTTCAAAAATTTGAATTTTTTCTTTTGGATTTTTTTTCTCATAGATTATATTTTTGTCTATTGATGATGTTTTACACCTTCCAAATTTTACAAAGTTGATATTTAGTGTTTCTTGAGAGTACCACCCTTTTCCAATTTCAAAAAAAAAGAACCACATTTTTTAGACTTTGCCACAAAAATAATGAAACAATGAAGAAGATATTTTCAAAAAGCCAACCATTTTATTACAAACAACATGTGTCCATCGCATACAATGCAAAGCATTAGAAAATACTTCTAGGGTGCTCTAATAAAATTAGGCACTTTTTTACCTTGGAAGTATTACAAATGCTGTGCAATAGTTTCTTGTAGATGAGGAAACAACTGGTTCACATTCCATGAACCATCAACATCTAAAGCCATTTCACAACGGATCATGGCCTTTCTAGCATATGACATATTGCCAAAATCCACTTACCTATTCACATCTTCTACACTATCCGCTGCCAACTGTAAAAAAAATCTCTTACCAAGATTTGTCAATTTGCCAGACCACTGACCATCTTCACGAGGGATATTTTGCCATGCATTTAATTGAATCAATTCAGTCTTTTTGGCTTCCCAACAAGTAGTTCAAGCATCCTTTGTCTTTGAAATAATAAAGGTATCTGCAGGTTGGCATAAGTAGGTGGAGCATGGAGGCAAATACCTCAGAGTGGTATTCTTAGTTGCTAGAACATCTCTCAACACTAGTGTTATTGTATGCGTACTAGAATTATCTACCCATATAGTTTTCAACCATTGGTGAAGGTCAGGCTGAAAAGCACGAGCTTCCCTAAAGTACTCAGGGAAAATACATTGATCCATCCAACCCTTTAGACCAGTCCTATATGAAACTCCAGGGATGTTATCCTCCAATCCTCGAATAGGATAGCTCCTATTTTGATTTGTAAAAATCAACATAGGAGCTTCAATAGTTGATCTACTACCTCCAGAGATTCTGACCACCATGGTCATAGAATCTCCCCCTAAGACTACCTCGGCATATTTCACCGTGGTATCTCCCCAAAAACCAATGTCCGGCCATTGTCAACATTGACAACAAAGTGTATTTCATCTATATTTTCCATTAAATTCTCATCCAAAACACCGGATTGGAACCCCCTCTGCAATACTCCTAAATGAAATGCAGTTTGCATTTCAATTTGAAGTTCTTTCTCAAGACTACAAGAGAACTTGCCGCGTTGTGATAGGAATACAATGTTGTGTACTCCCATAAACTGTTGAATCCAACTATGACACAATTTGCTGGTGAGTAATTTCTGGTCTACAGGATCAATGGATTCAACGGTATAAATTGACTCTGGCCCCAGTAACACCTATAGAGCCAATTCTAACAAAATTTTGGAAGAAAATTTCACACCAAATTTTCGAAGTCCTTCGAAAGACTCCAGGACCCTTTAATACAGCCATTGAACCCAATCGGAGCGCTTCTTGCCACGTCCTGTCTTGGCTTTGAAGTGGAGTCTCTTCCGTTTGCCAACTTGATTGCGATTGCACGTTAATTGTAATTCTTCATCAACTTCAATGTAGTTGCCTCGTTGTTGCCACCATTGTGTAGCTCTCACATAGTTGGCAGCTTTCTGACCTTGAAAGTGCTCAGGAAAAGCTCGAATAGCGCGTCCATTGAGGCCAGCAAGTCCGTGAATTGCTTCATCTTCTATCATCCATGCAATGACTATTTTTCAGTTGAGAAGAGTAGAAACTTGTTGCAAGCGTCGTGAAGAGGTGTTGACAAGAAGATCATGAAAAGGTGGACGATCTACAAAACGACATGTAGAAAACAAACCATATTTAAGACAATTCTTCCTCAATATATTATTCAACAAGTATTTTCTCTTAAGCACTTTTAAATTAAAAACCATATTACATTAATTCAAAATTGAATTGAGAAGTGAACTAAGTATTAAATTTAGAATCAAATTGACAGTTCAAAATGGAATTCAAAAAGAAGTAGAGAACTGAAAATTTGATTGACAATTAAAAATTAAAAATTAAATAAATAAATTGAGATTTGAAATTGAAATTATTGTGATGCTTATTTAATTTAAATTTGAAGTTACTGTAAATTTGCAATAATTGTGAATTTATTGTAGTGAACTCATGAATTTGAATAAAGAGTATGATACCATAGAATTTAAACTTAAAATAAAATCGAGAATGTAAAACAAACTTCTAAATTTATATTCAGAAATACATTTGACATTGAAATTTTAAAAAAAAAGTAAGTTCTTGAAGTTTGGATGCTAACATATAAAGCAAGCGATTGCAATAATTCATTGTATTTGGGGATTTATTCAAATTTTCAAAATTGTATAGATAGAATAATTCTTGATGCTTCAACATTTTGTTTAATTTCAATCCACATAATGAAGATCTCATGAGTTCATTGCAATATGAATTTGAATTTGGAAATAAACTTAATCTCATTGATTGTGCAAGTATTCGTAGTAAATGAATTGATTTCATAATTCCATTCTGTAAATGGAATTCTAAGCAAGCAAAATTTACAAAATAAACACTACATAATATTGCAATTAAATTCAAGGCATGTATTGTGGATGGTGAACTTGTAGGGAGGGGGTCGACATTGACAAAATGGTCGTTGGAGCAGCAAGATGGTGTGGGGAATTTGCTTTGCTACCAGTGTGAAGAATCTTGTTGTGGTGGAGATCCATAAAAGAAACAAAAGCCACATAGGTTGCTATTTAAAAATTAGCTTCAGTAAAAATTTGCAGTGTGATTGTAGTGTGACCACTCAGTTAATCCGCAAAAAGAAGCCACAAACCTATTAGAATGATGCAAAAAATATCCATAATCTTGGGTAATTTAACAAACTGGGTACACCAATCAACTCAAGCTAAGGTATGTGCACCGAGAATGAACAAGAGCATCTAGAAATTGCAATGAAATAAAACTACGGTACCAAAAATCATCACAAGTTATCAAGAATTACCTGGAAACGCAACTCTACGTACAACCCAATTGAAGATTCGTCTTAAAAGACAATTAAAGTCTTCAGTACTCACGCACACTAAATCGATACACCTCCTACAAAATTTCCAATTCTTGAGAGAGAGCGCTTCTAACAATCCCTATTTCGCTAAATATTCTACTAAACAAATGCCAGCAAGCTCACTCTAAACTTGAATCTCAACAATAACCAAAAGAGATCTAAATGCCACCATAGTTCAAAGCCCTAACTGGTGTGATTTAATTTCCGATCCAAAAGCAAAAAGGAAATGCAGGCCAAAAACTTATAGGGAGGTGGAGCGGCGCACAGAAACAGGCGAAGAGCATGCAGGCAGAATGGCACACGTAGGCAAGCGGAGAGCATGCAGGCGGAATGGCGCACGGAGGCAGGCAGGGAGGTGGAGAGGAGAGAGGCAGCGAAAGAAAAGGCGGTGGAAGCAAAAGGCAATGCATTGCTTTCGATTCTTACTATCAACACTAAATGAAAAGTGGTTGGAAATTGGTGTTCAGGGGTAAACACTGTAGACTACACTAATCTTCACTAAACACTAATTAACATTATTAGTGTAGTGCTAAACAATTAGAAGTCCAGTTAGCCCATCGTTTCACATACAAGTTCAATATCCGGTTATTTCCAAATACAAATCAATTTCAGGTTGTTCCAATTACAATTTGGGTTAGTTGAAGGCCTGAGCTTCCACGTGGCCTCTTTTAGGTACCTTTGTTTGACAGGTGGGTACAACAGTCTTGGATTTTGGATCCCAAGGTACTGAAATTTTGGCATGACGTACATGCCAAGAAGACAGAAAGCGAAGGCAATTTATCTACAAAAATGTCGCTCCAATAATCTACCTTGTACTCCACTTGAATTTTTTCAAAATTTTTTAATTTGTAATTTTTGTGACGCCTTGAAGAGAGGGGTTTTCTTTTGCACTGTAGCAAGAACCCTTTGAAAAAACTGCAAGCAAGGTCATTGCAAGAAATTGTGGTACTATTCCCGTCACAATGGGGAAATACTCTCTTATTGTTTGCTATAACTTTTGAAGCACAAGTCCAATGAACAAGAAATTTTTATTGAACATGTCTAAATTTATGATAATCAGATCCCTTATTTTCAATAAATTATGAAAAATCGCTTTACATTTAAAAACTAGTTTTGTTAACTTCTAAAGGACCGAGGCTCATTTTGAACTTGAATTGTGAAAAACTGCCACTTTTTAGGGCAATGAAAAAAAAAAAAAAAAGATTTTTTTTTCAAAATTCAACCATTCAAATTTGTGCTAGACTACTACAGGAATGTGTGGAAAAAGTTTTAGAAAGTTGGACCGCATGGATTGAAAGATTATAACGTTTGAAGCTAGAAGAAAAAGTTTTTTTTTGAACTTGCTCGACAGGACCAACAGACTTTAAAACCTCTTGGACTGAGATTTTTACACAACACATGGTTGCTTTTTTTGACATTTGCATCTTGTATCATGTAAAATATACACCTGCCAAATTTTAGCCTGAAAGGAATAGTTTTGCATATGCTGCCCGAAGCTGCCTGAGCTGCCTGAAAAGTTTAGAGCAGCATAACTTTTGATCCGGGCACCTGATCGGAAGAAAAATTACATTTCTCTTAGGGGGTACATGTTTAGACCTTGTGTCAAAATTTGAAGAACATCCATTAAAAAATGACTTCATATGCACCTACCCAAAATTACATGCGTACGTTCAATGGTCATTTGGTCCTTTAGGGGTTAATTTGTCACACTTTGAGGTTTCGGGGTTTTCACTATGTTATGAGTCCCCAAATTTAATGATTTGGAGTTGAAACTTTCATGGTCTATTTGAATAGTAGGAAAGCATGTATCTACCAAAGGAAATTTGAAAATATGTTATTTTATGTCCTCCACATGAGTACAAACAACACTCCCATTGCACACCATTTTTGAACATTGAAGATGGTTCTTAAATCATTTTTTTGGTGAAATCTCATCACCATTGACTCTTCCCAAATGGCCATTTTTTAGTTTTAAAAAAAATGTATTTTCCTATTTTTTGAAAATTAAAATGTGAAACTACAGTGACAACAACTAGTTTCATGAAATTTTGCACTTTTCTAGTTCTCCTACTTAGAGAATTTTTCTATGGTTTTCCTCTTAGAGTACCTTCTTCATAAAGGTGTATACATGAAACATATTTTTCATTATTTTAAATTTTTTTTTTTAAATTTTAAAGTACTCCCAAAAAAAAAATGAGTACTGCAAAAAATACATTACACTTTTTGCACAACCTTTCTTGCAATGACCCAGCACTAGAAAGTTAGAAGTTCGTTTTTATTTAAGTTTGACAGAACCAGAGACAAGTTTGGAAAATTCAAAAGAATTCAGAGTTGAGATTGAAAAGACTTGGGAAGGGTCACACTTCCTAACTCTGATCAACTCTCAACTTTGGCCATCTGATTATGCAAATTGGAATCCAGTTCATCTCCAAGCTCTGGTGGCCAAACTAGTCACCTTAAAAAACCCGGTTGCCATGGTTGTTGTGTCGTGTCAGTCTTAGTAGCGACCTTCATTGGTCGTTTGTATCGCTGCAACTCTCATGGGTCGTATGTTTCAAAAAAAATAAACTAGTCACATTAATTTTGAACTCTGAGTTCAAGCTCTCACACGTTCCATGAACTCAAAACTCAATGCAAACAAGTGACAAGTGAAACTAGTTTGGGATGATTGCAATTTGATGTTTGAAGTAGAAGAAAGGAGTCGCTAATGAAGGGAAGCCATCCATTTGGAATATTTAATTCGTAGTTCTAGGTTAGAAGTTAGTCAAAAGATGAATAGAAAAAAACAAAATGAGAGAATAATTGACTTTATTGGATGAAATATTTAGGTCATTGTGCAAGGTTTGGAGGTTGGTGTAAGAACAAATAGAAAAAGCAAAAGAGGGGAAGAGTTGACTTCTTCCGATTCTATGAATTAGTTATTAGTTACTGTAAGCAAAATTAATTTGTCTTCAAGTTTTTTTTTATTCTTGAAGAAATTAGCAACTTAGCAAGTATTAGAGATCAGATTTGACAGGATTTCATTTAGAAAAAATCTTGAAAGAAAAGAAAAATTAGCGGAAGAAAAGAAAAGAAAAAGTAAAGAAGTTGGGATAAGCTAGAAAGAGTTTTTAAACTTCCAGCAAAAGATCTACGTTACCAAAAACTCCAATATGAAAACAAATGAAAATTGGAAGTGGTGAGAGTACACCACAAGAACCTAATTGCAGTGGACACCAACAAGCCCATGGATTTTRAGGTTAGTTTATGAACCCTTCTCATTTTCTTTAATTTTACTAAAAAAAATTAGATTAGAATTAGACATTGTCATTAGAATTAGAGTTTAGAATCAGACTACTAAAACTATTAGAAAACAAGAAACTGAATTTTAAAGTAGTTAGGAAATCTCAGTAGCTTCCCAAAAAGATATTACACTTTAAAAAGAGACTAATCCTCTAGAAGTGGATGAAAAATAGTCTTTAATTTGGATGAAAGTTAGGAAAATCCTTCCAAAGGCATCTAAAAAAATCACACTTAGAATTTAGATTAAAAGTGGAATATAAATGTGAAAGTAAAAGGTGGATCAAGAAATTTAACTCAAAGAAAGTAGCGAATGAAGTTTTTAATTCCGAATAGCGGCAAAACTTCATCCAAATTTAAGCATTATTAGACAAGTCAAAAGTACAAGTGTTTAACCCTAGAGCACATAGATATCCATAAAGTAGACGATGAACAGAGTCAACGTTTCACAAAAAACAGAGGCAAGATTATTTTCATTCATCGTTTTTTGTAGGGTTCCATTACGAGTTTGGATCTGATTACAGCTTGCATCAATTGTAACGAGTGCAGTAGTATAAAGAGAAAATTGAAACAATGAATTGTGTATAGAATTCTCGATAGAATTGGAATTTTCTCTCATGTGCCCTCTCGTGTGCCCTAGGGTATAAAATCGCCTACATCAACATCTTTGGGCACAAAATTTGAATGGGACAGTGAGTATGGCCTTGATTTTGATACCTCCTTCTGTAATTAGATAATTCAATACAAATGATTTTTATAATCGTAGAGGAGAACCTCCACCATTTTTGAGAAGGCGTTAGTAATATAGACAAGCTACTCTAGACTGTTACGTGTCATTGGAGACATTCCTCTATATCTTTGTAATCCATAGACACAAGAATGGTGGTTAGGTGCATTACACTTGAAGTGGCTTCTAAACATGAATGTGCACAATGTAACGCTTGTACATTCCTTTTAAGCTTAGTATGTAGTGGTTGCATTCTTTTTTTTTTACCAAATTGAGCTAAGTGCTCCTGCTATTACAGGAGTTTCCAGCTGCAGAATTCATAATAGCTGTCAAAAAGTGATGTAAATAATAGTTCACAATGAACACATAGATGGGTGGCAATTATTACCTCAATTTCTAGTAACCGCCAATTCAACGATGGAGAACAAGATATTTAGTAAGAAATCATAACCACTAATTCCTGCAGAACTTGCTGAAGAAGGAAGACATTAAAATATGCACTTGTGTATTCTTCTAGAACAAGGCAAAGGAAACATTGACCATGTTTGTCAATTCATTGCCAATTTATGGACAACTTATGTCAAGTACCTTTCCACCACTTGCATTTCTACTGCAATGCTAAAATTGCAATCAATGTAGTATCCCAATTCTATGTTCTAGTAGCTTGCACAAACAATCTACCCTCTCACATCTGAAACAAACAGTGCTTAGTCTMTTCATAGAGTTGTCTTAGAACCAAGAAATCCCTTATTTGCACAAATGATATGTACTAAGGATATGTCCATTACAACAATCATGTCCGTTCATGCACATTATTTGCATCACTTTGACATTCTAGAAAAGTAGGAAAGCAAAGACATGAAGTGAAATCCAACATTACCTCTTTGCATGAGAGCCACAATACGTCGATACCTACTCAGGCAACCCTTTTTGTAAGTGCTTTTGCTTCCAGATGCACTCCGTGTATTCAACGCTTGATCTGTTTGCATCATCATAAGCAGTTCCAATTCTCCAAAACTCAGACAAACGATGCTCATATCTACTGGGAACTTTGGATCGTCTAGCCCTCCGGGCTAGACAGCTGTGGGGGGGCTAGAGCTTTGAATTCTAGCCCCATGACTTGCATTGACTTCGACAAGAAGCAATTCAGCCCCAACTAGACATCAAGCCTAGCCCTGGCTAGTGGTGCAAAAGTGGGGCTAGTGGTACAAAAATTCTAGCCCCCCGTCCTTTTCACACAATACTAAGGAGGGCTAGAATGGGGGCTATACCACCCCAATATAGCCCCGGCTATGACATCCAAAATGACATCCAAAGTTTCCAGTGATCATAACTAGCACGCAGGATGAATCATTTTCGTTACTAGCATGTCAATTAGCAATCCTTGAGTGGACTACTACAACAGGGGCATCACAACATCAAACAAGACACATTCTGCAACTTCTAGATAGAATATTTTTGAATTCACGTATTCAGTGCCGTTGTGAACCACGCTCTTTGTGCTCTCATCTGCACGGATGCACAACTTGAAAGATCCCTATGATGATTGCAGTAGCTTGTCGTCCTTAGGGAGTCCACGAGGTTCATCATGGGAGGAAGTCATAGGCGCTCTGCAAACATCAGCACAAAGAATTAGCGACAACATTACCAGCGGACACCAATCTGCAAATCCTAGAACTCTAGAGGACAAACAACATAAACTACTTGYAAGCGGAGCTACAACACAACCCTCAATAGAACGCAGGGTTGCTAAAGTATGAGTAGAAAGCAATGAGCGTTGAGCAATTAATAGAGGCATTTGAGCGGTAAAATTTTAATTATTTATATTTTCTAGGTTTCATAATTACCATTATTTCTACACTTAAAAATGAAGTTTTAAAAAAACAAAAAAAATTGGATGTAAGTCACTTGTTTCATACAATGTTTTGGAGGGATGAAGACGATGATAAATGAATGTAGATGAAAGTTGGTTGATGAAAAAAAAAGATTGAATCTTGAATTTGTATAGTAAATGAAGTTAGTGGCATCATGAAGCATGTAACTTAATTTAAAGATAGATTAGGTGCATTCATCTTATTTGGATTCTAGAAGTGATGTAAATTGTTTGCATCGTAATGTATGCATGTTGGGTTCCTAAGAGTCTCTTCAAGTCCGAGGAGGCTCTTAGGGAGACAATAATCACAAGCATGTATGGCTTGAATTAGATTGATGAAGCCCCAAACTCACATGTGTTTTTCTTTGGCATAGCAAAGTGATGTTCAAGTGATGTCTAGTGCAACAACTCCATGTTTTTATGTCAACAAAAATGTACAACATAACATCAATGTTGACATAAGAATATGGATTTGTTGCATTGGACATCACTTGAACATCACCTAAAATTCATTTGAAAAAACTAGGGCTCGTCACCTTCAACACAAGTTTCTTATAGTGAATTGATAGACCAACATAATGCTAGTTCAAATAAATAGATTCAATCCACAAATATTTCAGTTACTAGCTGTGAGCTAAAATCTTGAATTTTTTACATTGTATATGGAACCTCAATCTTATGCATTGACCCCTAAAGTCTAAAAGTCCCTACAAAGAACTCTTGCAAGCGATTTTGAATAAGATGGTATGATCTCAATTCTTGTCATGATTTTCTTGCAGATAGAAAATCACATTAAATTTTTAGAAATATAATTCTTATTTCAATCATTGCCTAGGAGCAAAAGTTATGCCGCTCTAAGTTGAAAATATAGTTTGAGGGGTAGCATCCAAAAATCACAAAAGGTTGAATTTTCTTGATTTTTAAGTTTTTTCTCAAAGATTATATTTATCATGAATCATTCTATTTAGACTACTATAAATTGAGAAAATTACCGACAATCTTGTTTTATAGAATTAGATCATCCTCTAAAAAMATAACTTGTACAATATATTTTTGAAAAATTGTCAGAGCAGGCTAAATTTTCTCGCTAGAACAATCTCACTATTGAAAAATTTAGGATCATTGTCTTTCAATTCGATTTTAGAGCTATTAATAATTCAGTTCTTGTTTGATCTGTAACCTAATTCTACTTAATAATTTCTTAATGAGTGAAATAAAAAAAAATCTTGAATCTTTTTGTTGTAGACTTTCAAGTTTCAACTCAATTTTTCAACACAAAATAGTAGAAATTCAAATTTAGTAGTGCAAAAATTTTAAGTTAAAAAGATTCAAAGTACAAAAAAGTTGTTTGAGTTTGGTAACAAAAAACTTTTTTTTTCATTGTAAATACAAATGTCTTTCAGTCTATGTAATCAAAGTATTTGAAATTTCTTTTGTACATATGTAAATAGTCTAGTGCAAGATCTTGTAGTTCAACATGGAAAAAAAAAATTTAACTTTCTTGCTTTTTGAGATAGAAATGGCAATTTTGAGTTTTTTTTTTATGAAAACAAGGCCTTGGAACTTAAAAGGTTTAGTAGCAAATAAGAATGTATGAAATTTACTTCACGTATAAATTGAGCATTCAAATAATATTTTCAAAAGAATATATAAAGATGAACATAGGATAATTGATTTAAAAAAAAGATGATTTTTATATAAGAAATAAAGATTCAAAGATCCTTGATTCCTTGAGGGAGTAGCATATTTAATTATTTATGCAACAATTGAAGGTTACATGATGCAACCTTGTCCTTCCGCTTGTTCTTTCTACATTTCTTGCCTTCAAATTTCTTTTCATACTTCCTCCAGTAGTTTTCTCATTTTTGAATTAAGTTTCTACCATAACTTCTTTGTCTTCCTCTTTATCCTCACAAGAATCATGGACATTGATTATTTACTAATAGAAACATGGTTTGTATAGACGAAGCTTTAAAACACACATGTGGATCAATTTCTCATTAGTTGGAGATGAATTAGTAGTCATGGGATCAAAACATTCTTAAATAAGTACAAAAATAGTTGAAATACTAAGGTGAAGCTTAAATACTAAATAAAGCAAGAAAAAAATTGATTGGACATTTGAAGGATGCCATACTAGTGCCATATATGCAACATTGCATCACCTTTATAGTATTTTGCCAAAGGAATAGCATGCATAATCTAAGAGTAACTGGAATTTTTGCTTAGAAAAGAGCAATACTCATGATCCTAAAGGACGTGCTTGTAATCAAAGGAGTCAATCTAAGCAAGGAATTTATTAGAATAAATTTGAAGGCAAATTTGGCATTATTTTATATTCAAACCAATTATTAGTTTTATTATTTTTCCCTATAGATTCAAATATCTATAAATCAACTTCCATGGATAATCTCTACTTTTTATGTTTGAAAAAAATAATTTTATAAGTGTAAAGGACATGAGGATTGAAATTTTGAATTTCAAACATGTTTTTTTGTAAAAATGAATATTTTTAAATACAAAATCAATATAGAGTGTGCATCTTGCATCGATGAAATTGAATGAAGGGCTTAATTAGTAATATTCATTTAAAAAGAATTTAAAAATAAAATTGTACATAAAAAGTAAAAAATGCATCTTTAGGCATACTTTACTAAAACAAATGTCAAATTTAGATATTACTTTTTGTAAAAAAAACATTTATGTTAATATATAAGAGAAAAAATTGTAATAGAATCTTATATTTGATACATTTTAAAATATTATGGCTAAATTTTCATAAAATAATTTGACTCTATTACACTTTAGTACTTAAAACAATACTAATGGTGCCAAAATCAGTATCTAAAATTGTGCTTCGTAAGTGGTGGACTGGTGGTGGCACCGACAATTCGACAAAGGGTCCCTAGGATTTGAAAATTCCTCCCTCGCCCAAGGTTGTTCGGACGTCTAAATGTCCAGATTCACGTCCGGATGTCGAATGTCCACAGGTGCTACCTTGCGGACGTCCTGTGACATTCGATTGGGGCCGTCCACCCTGTCTGCTAAAGCCGTCCGCCCTATCCGCCGCAGCGTCCATAGAAAAAAAATTTGATCGGACAAGCGGACGGCCTGGTGGATGGGGGCAGATCCCATACAATCCGCCCTATCATAAACTCAAGGCTGTCCTACATCCACCCAAAAAAATTGTAGAAGGACGGATGGGAGGACGAGTGGACGGCCTGGTGAATGGAGCAGATCCCATATGGTCCGTCCCATGACAACCTCCAGGCTGTCTAAAGTCCGCAAAAAATAAATACATATATATATTTGTGTGTGTGTGTGTTTGTTTGTTTTTGTTTGTTTTGTGGATAGGCGGCCTGGCGGACGGCCTGGTGAACGTGGTAGATCCCAACAAGTCCACCCCATCACAACCTCATAGCTATCTTGCCTCTTGCATCTGCCCAAAGGACCAAATCAAAACAAAAAATTTACGGACGGGCGGACGGCCTAGTGAATGGGGCTAATCCCATATACGTACTGTGCCTCATCACAACCTCAACTCTTCAAGGTTGTCCAGCGTCCACCCAAAGGAAAAAAAATGGGAACTAATGGACAGATAGGCAAAAAGCTGTATAGCCTGGTGAATGGCACGGATACCAAATAGTCCGCCCTATTACAACCTTCAGGGAGTCCACCATCTGTTAAATTTTTTTTTTCGCCAGTTAGTCTGACGAGCGGCAAATGCAACTGCCACAACTGTACGGATACCAAACAGTCTGCCCAATCAGCTTGTTGTCCGCCTCTATTCTATTTCTTGTTCTTATAAATTTATCAATTTGGAAGTCCTCCTTGCTTACAACATTGGATTCTGAAGAGCAGAAATGAGCTCTTAAAGACTGTCATTATTCAAATGAATGCTACAAGCATCCAATGTAGCATAATTGAATGTATGAAAGGATAAATGGAATTATTTCTTTACACATTGAAATGTACACTCTAAACCCTAAATCATAAACCCTAAATCTTCTATCCTAAACTAACTTTGAACCTTACATCAATTATCCAAAACATTGGTGTGGTGTGCATAATATGTTTGGCCTTCAATTTGTTTTAGTGTAATTATCAAAATGCTCTACATATGTAAATGTCATTGACTTATTGATTTATGTTTTCAATGCTTTTTAAGGTTTAAGGCATCAAATGTTAGGCATCAAATGTTAGGCATGCGCTATTGTACAAAAATAAAACACGTAATTATAAGCTAAACAATTTCTATAAGAATTGTTGTAAAGTGCATCGATAGTGCAAAATGCCAAGGTATGCATAGTACAAGCAATTGTATCATTTTATTAGTCTATTTGAAGATGTTGCTAAAAATGCTCTAAGCACTTTAATGTGATTTAAAGTAGTATATTGAACATTAAGATTAAATATATCATTCATGCAAAAAAAACTTAATTGAAGTTATTATCTTACACCCTTTAGACCATATGTACATTCTAAATTATAAACTCTAAACAATCAACAATATATCCCATATCAAAAAAATAATGCTTTGATAGTGAAGAATCTAATTGATCCTCCAATATGATGACCCCTCATGTACAACAATTAATCATTTATGGACCTCATATAGTCATATGTATGTTTGTACTTTGTAATGTACCTTTACATCAAAAATTATATGATATAATTCATCTTCTTGTTGTATACGAATGTAAAACCTATATTTAATGATTTGAATTTTTTTCCTTTAATGTGGGCTCATGCCTCATGGTGCATGCCAAATGCAATAGATCAATATTATTATATTTCAATTGTGTGAACAATTTCATTAGATGGAGTTGCATTGGAGAAATAGAGAGTCATCCATGTTTCCATGAGCTCTACAAGTATTACAAAAATTGAATATATATATATATATATATATATATATATATATATATATATATATATATAGGTAATATTTATTGATTTTTCAAAACAATTGTCCAAGAATTTTTTGAGCTTCCACTAATTATTTTTCAATATAAAACAAAAACTATTGTACATTTCAATGTGTGGAGAAATAGCTTCAATTATCCTTTCATACATTCAATCATGCTACATTGGATGCTTATAAGGGAAAGGCACCCAATGGCGTCCCTGTACCCAATGCCATTCGATTCGACAGAGCATAATCACTGCAGGCTATAAATGTAGGTAGGTAGTACATGGCTTATTTCTTTGACCTAAAACAATAAGCAGTCTGTAGTCCCGCTACATTTACCTTCTAGAATGAATGCAGGACCTAGAAAAGGACGATATTGGGTACATGGATGCCATTGAATGCCTCTCCCTTAGCATTCATTTGAATAATGACAGTCTTTAAGAGCTCATTTGTGCTCTTTAGAATCCAATGTTGTAAGAAAGGAGGACTTCCAAATCGATAAATTTACAAGAACAATAAATAGAATAGAGGCGGACAACAAGCTAATTAGGTAGATTGTTTGGTGTCCGCGTAGTCGTGGCCGTCGCATTTGCCGTCAGCTAGACCAATCACAAAAAAAATAAAAAATAAAAAAGGATTTTTTTAATCTTCTCTGATTAGATTCATAGTAGATTCTAATTCTCTATCGAAAATCATACTCCTGATTGGAAATACAAATTAGTTTTGCTTAACACAAAATCTAAATTCCAATATCCAACTCAGAGATAAAAAAACCCGTAATCATCATAACTAAGTTCCTATATGTATTGTTATCATCATACAAGCAAGAACAGAACCTAAAATACAGAATTGCATGGGTTTAAACTTATGTGATAACACATAGTAACTAGAACCCCATTCAAGTCATTCAAATCGAGTACTTTGTACCTGGATCAATAAGAAAATTTGGTATCGACAGTGGTTCTAAGATTAACTTTTCATTCCACAGCATGTAACTATTGCGTACAACCCTCGTAACCGAGAAGACTATTGTACCCAATAACCGAAACTTCAAGGAGATGAACAATCAGGCCGTCAAACATATATTGAAAAAGCTAAAATCAACACTGAAAGAACCATCTCGAGCTTTAGATTGAAAGTGCAAGTTCAAGTAAGTAGTAGCTTAGCATTCTTCTCCTACTCCATAACCATAGCTTGAAAGTTTTTTGAAAATTTTGAAAAAAAATCCTCAAGAGGTGGTAACCCTCACCTGTACCCATGCCAAACAGCAAACTATTAGTATGCTATTAGACGTGTACGAGGTGTCTGCAAGTTACCACTACTTATTATTGTATATTCACAAGAGAACCATTTCAATTCAAATCTAAAAAACCATCGTAATCTCATACATAAAATATTGGTAGTGAAATTGCTACAGCATAGCACAACACCTGTTGGCCGCTAATCTGAGAGCCAAGCACCATATCTACAAGCTCAAAAACTGAAATGGCCCTCCTAATTCTCATGAAAGCAACGCTGTAAACTTGCTTAATATAGCAGACGTTGCAAATGAGTATACTAAGAGTGTATCCTCTTTGTCAAGTCCCATCCTGTGAAGGTTCAGCTGTCTGTGGAGAAGCCAGCACATTCAAGGCATTGGCTTACTAAACAAGCTTAATAATAAAGCATGTCCTTGAACTTGTCCAATTAAGGCACGAGCTCCAAAGTCCGTCAAAAAAGCTTTTATAATTACAGATCATGCAGAGATATATGGAGGTTAACATACCCCTCAGACATATGCTGTGTCAGGATCCAAAAACGGTTATCAGCCCTAGTATTAAGTTCGTAAATACTAGCTGTACTCAAAGGAAGGGTGTCAGTTTGAACTTACCATGGTGTGTCTCCTTGTGAGAACAACCTCATTTTTTGAAAAAATTGGTATGTTGCACTCCATCATATTGTTATTTGTGATGTATACACCTTATAGGTTTGTATGTCTCAACAAATATTATGAAGCAGATAAATAGCGGTAGACTTTTAAATAAAAATGACTAGGAATAGACCCTAGTTTTAAAGTCTAAAAAATAAAAATAAAAATAAAAAATAAAAAAATAATATATATATATTCAGCAGATGGTGGATGGCCTGGAGGTTGTGATGGGGTGGATTGCATTAGAGGAGAATTGAGGTGTGGAATTGCCCAAATTGAAAATGGCCTAATTTCTAGAAATGTACGATGGAAAATCCATTTTAATTCCAACATGGCGTTGTCCATGCTGGAACCTCAAGTTGTGACATTAGATTCTGAAGGGGTTTCAACCAATACCTACAAATGAATGGAAACCATTAATTAAAGGGTGCATCATGAAAACAGTCCTTGGAGTTTTATAAAAAAATTGTTATTGACAACATATGTACCATGCTGAGGACGTCCCGTCTGTACCGTGCTTACATCAAGTAGTAGAGCCGCCACACCGTGAGGGGTGATGGGTGGAAGTACCTTTGGCGGGAAGGTACAATTGGAGTTCAAATTATCCGGTTGCATATAGTTTGTGGCCACTCAACTAGTGTGTACAATGCGAGTACAATAATTTCAGATGGTGGATTCTAAATCCCAACTCTTAAATCCCTGTCCACACTTACATCCCATGTCATTAGGTACTTGAAAGTTATAATAAAATAGTTGCCAAAATACACTATTCAATTAGACATAATCACTATGGTCAGTGTTGTGGTACACACGGCCGTTGCCAACTCGGTAGTACTCTGCCTCTCTATTGCCAACTTGGACTATGCCACCTTCTTCCCATTGGCCCACAAACTTCTGAAAATGACTATTATGTTTGGAATTAAGGCTTTTGCAAATATCAAACAATTCATTTCTACGGCAAAAGTACCAGGCATCTAGAGACCCAAATTTGGCTCTAATGGTCTGGTATCCGCCCCATCCACCAAGCCATCTGCCCGTCTGCCCGTCTGCCTTTCCGTCCGCTGCAAAAAACAATTTTTTTTGGCAGACTCTAGACGGCCTAGAGGTTGTGATGGGGTGGACTATTTGGGATCCGGCCCATTCACCAGGCTGTCCACCCATCCGCCTGTCCGTTCGCTCGTCCGCTTGTTCGCAATTTTTTATTTTTTTATTTTTTTTATTTCTACTTCTTCTTCCTCTAGATACTTTCTTTGAGTACTAGACACATGACTTGAATTACGAGTTGAATCTTGTAATGTTATATGGTGTAAGAATAATATTAAACATAAGAGCCTTGGAGTTCATAAGCCCTTTAGCTCTGGATTTTGAATCTATTAAATATGTTCTCAATTCAAAAATCCCACCCACCCTCCCTTTGTTGTCTCTAAGGTAAATTGCCAAAATCTAATTCTCTGTACCATTAGATGATGATTGTGGTACTTTAGGACACATAAGTTTCCATTTGGAAAGATATACAGGCACTTTATTACTACCTCTACTAAGCCTCAAAATTCTATTGGCCTATTCAGCCCTTGTTGTCAAACTATCCTAATTCAATTTAAAAGTATATGGGTAGTTGAACTAAGGAAAGCCAATTATGCATGATGGCCATGCTAATCTGGAGGTACATCGATGATGGTTAATGGAATAGCTGGCTATATGTACAAATGGAGGCTCCAATGGAGGCTATAGTAATTCCTTATTTATTTATTTGGACTCATATCCGTTATGAATTAATAATTGCTGTCATTGGAATTGGGTCAGTTTCCTAGGACTGATCAGTCATTCTGTCCCTTGTAGATATTGCTTGGAACTTGCCTGAGAAACAAACGCCTTGCATTTGGGAGTTTAGCTTATTACTCCGGTCATTTAACTCGTCAAGGTCCTTTTGAGAGCTAGCTTACTATTCCTCGTCTGTTGTTGAGATGTTGGAGCTCACTTAMTGCAACCAACTCAATGACTCTAAGCTTGACGTTGTGTCACTTCCACCAAGCTCTGAGTTTATGAGGTTTTTTGTAATATTCGAATTTTGAGTTGTAGCTTTTAAACTGTCCGTATGGCTACTTCATCTTCCCAAAATATCTTTGCAAATACTCAGGTGTTGGTCAAATGAAGTTGTTTTTGAGTAACTTACTAGTTGTTTTTTGTCTTATATTTTGACATGTGAAAACGATAACAAGTGGTGTAGGCTGAAGATACCTTGCATACACTTTCTAACTAACTTTTGTTTGTTGGATTGTATGGGTGTAGGTGAGGTCTACACCCTCATGAAGATCTATTTGACCTTAGACAAATATGGTTATTCTTGAGATATTTCATGTTAACTCTATGTTGTACAAATTTTTGCATTACACTATCCTGGAAAAAGATGACACCCACTTGCTAGAATGTCCTCCCCCGGCTGGGTGGTTGACAACCATTGATCATACGCAAAAAAAAAGAAACCCCCTCTTCCACCGTTGATGTGGTAGGGAGGTGAAAACCAGAGCCGTCGATTCAGGTTACACAATCGACGGTCATCCATGCGTCCCCATTCGCCACTATTGAACAATAGAAGTTTTTTGTTCGATTTTGTTGGTATTCTATTCAGAGTTTTTAGGGTTCGCCTCTTTGCTCTGAGAGTTCATTTTGGAATCAATAAGTGTGAGGCTCTTCTAGTGAGTAAAGCCTGGCGACAAATAATTTTGATGGCACACAATCAATTGGTATGTGTTGATCTGTTGGTTTGCTACTAGTCAGACCTCTTAGAGCTTTTAGGGTTTCAATTCTAGTCATGTGGCATTTTTTTCTTCCTTGATCGGCACGTGGGTCGACATCTGTTCAAGTCCCTTCCATGCTTGGAACCAATTTAGGGTTCAATTAAAACTCAGTAGCAGTAGCATGTGAGTGTACCTTTCGTGCTCAACCACTGTTGTTTTTGTTTTTTGTTTTGAATTCTAGAATAAGACTTCTGGTTGTGATTGCAATTGTAGTTGGCGTTGCTACTCCCTCGAGCAATCCTTGTTTCCTAAAAGAGTTATCCATTAATCCGTAGTCATATGAATCCTTAGATTTCTTCCCTTAGACTCACCCCTCCATTCAACTGAGACAAAGTCAACATAAACCCTTTTTCCTACTTGAAGTTTGGAGTCTTAATTTGTTTGAAACTGTCGTGAATCATTGATTTGTGAACTAATTTTCAGTTTGATGGGTGATCTCTAGAAGCTTTAACACTGCGGTGGACTGATTTCTCAAACCGTTCTCATTATTTACTCTGGTTTGGTCGGGGTTTTTTAGGGTTTTGAAAGCGTAGTACTTGTCCACAGCCAGTGAGCATCAAGTTATAGAAAAAGAATACATGAACCATCAACCCTAAAAAATTAATTTAATGCCTTGTTTGTTGGTCTGACAGTAGTCGCGTTGTTGTTTTTACTACAAGTGGAGTTCTTGAGTGGAGCTGTGAGCAATCCAACAAAGAGAGACGGAGTTGTTGCAAGCTTAGGGATTTAGAATTTAGACACAAGTTAGCTCCACTGTGCAATATTTTGCACGTGGTTTAGGTTAAACGCAAGTGAAGAACTTCAAATTTTTGTTCCTCTGCCAATTTTGTGGATGTTAGTACTTTTATGGTTTTGAAATTCTCAAAAAACCATTTTGGTCCTAAGTCTACATTCACACTTGAATTTTCATGTGTTTATGTATTTGTTCACATTCTTGTATTCATGTTTGCTTTTGTATTTTGAGTGAATTTTATATACCCAGTATTGATTTACATTCTGGAAGGATAAAATATTTTACACATTTCGGCTCTTGAAACCTCTATGCGACTATCCCTATCCACTCAAAAGATGGCACACACACTATTGGAGAGATGTCACTTTACTTGGTTCCATTCCATTCTTTTTAAGATACCAATAAGTAGTTGCCTCTTTGGTTTTACTATGGCTTAGAAATTAGCTACTAGTCAAAATTGTGGTTTTGAGATATTTGCCTTGCAAATACCTTCCGTGGATATGACTATCTCTAAGGACTAAGTCTAATTTTGCTTTTGTCAACCAATGACACATGATGGATGCTTAAAAGGATTTTTTATGTCTATTGATGCATTGTAAAGTACAGTAAGTAGATGATTGGCACACTAAAAAACTACTTCTTTGTCGATTTTGACAAGATAAGTATATGAAAACGGGTTTAGCTTGAAATAAAATAGCATTTGGATTTAGGTTAGATCAGAGCATGGACATGGAATAGACATTTACAGGAAGCAACGTGTATTCCTGTACAACTTACGATTTAGCTTGGAAAAGCTTCGATGAGTGCCTAGATCCTGGGATGTTCCAGTTAAGTTCTTTTTTTGTTTGGGTGGACACTGGACGGCCTTGAGGTTGTGATGGGGCAAACTTGTTGGGCATTCACCAGGCCATCCACCCGCTCTCCCGTCCGCTGGGCCTGTGGGGACATAAACATTTGCTGCCATTGGACGTCCGGACCTTCAATATTTGTACGCTTTCCCCATGGACATTGCACGTGGTCATTGGTCAACCCTGGGTCAAAGTGACCTTTGTTTGCACGAAGGCTATAATGAAGGAAAAAAAATTCCTATATGAATTCTTTGGTGCAATATGAGTGCAAACTTGTCTAGCAAAATGACTTTTTTTTTTTTTAAATTTTAACTGAAAAATAAAACGTCAACAGACCCCTTTTCTGCTATTTTTTTGCTCCCCGTGGCTTCTGCAGTATTCCGCAACACTCTAGAATACTGCATAGTACAAAATCAACAGTTCAGATCTATAGGCGCCCTGAATCGACGACTCAGATTTGCCGGCGCTCCACCGACGCATAGTTTTAGTAATACAACGTAGTATTGCCATTCTTGTGGGCAAAAACTGCATTTTTTAGTAAAAAATGTGAAGTATTTCTTGCAATCACTCTGCAATCCAAACGATCAGCTATGAACTAGGGTGCAAATTTCAGTTTCTTCCAAGTTAGCCATGGCTTAGGCCGGATTTTAAATCCTTGCCCTATGAAGTTATTGAGGGTTGTTGATGAGTTGAAATTTACTTCATTGCTAGCTCACTAGGTTGCGGGCTTTGTTTCTATGTTTTTAAGAACAAGCAATTTAGGTATTGCTGCCATTGGTCGACGGACACTAAGAAGTGGCGTTTGTTTTGGGAGGTTGTAGTTGCGTCAAGACATCATGCAGATTGTCCACGATGGGCACACTGGAAACCGCAGAGTTGGCGGAGCATGATCGTTAGGCACGAGACGAATGGAGGACTACAAATAATGGAGGATCAAGTTTGCGACTGATTATGCTTCAAACTGAAAATGATGTAGACTTGGCAAGTTCCACAATTTCTTTTGTCTAGCTCTTGTACATTGCTTGAGGTGTAGGCATCACGAAAACCATGCTATTTTCAATGTGTATAAATTAATGAGGTTCATTTCTCTTAAACTTTGTTGTCTGGAGGTTATCAATTTCCAACATTCCCTCTGTTTGTCCTACACTTTGATACACAAGTATTTGAATCACGATGTGAGAGAAACTCCTGCTATCCTATATGTAATGCTCGTCGATAACGGAATGTGGGGTGCCGTCATTGTACATCAAATTCATATAAAATATTAATGTACAAAACATAGCTATATGGAGCTGACAAGCTAGAGACAAAAACCAAGTGTTTGTGAATTGGACATTGGGCAAGAGTGCAATGCGATTAGTACACTAAAAATTGATTGCGTCTTCTGCCATGTTTGAAGCCTCGGCATTGCAAGCTCCACTACGTCCTATGGAATGCTTAAATGTCCGAGATATTAGCAGCATCCCATTGTTCTCTACATGCTCTTTTGAATGATAAGTTTACCATAATTTTTCAAGCATTGGCCAGCTCATTACAACATGATTGCACAAAAGTTGGCACCTACCCATCATGGTCAACGCTGTAGTTTTCCAAGTCAAACTTACAATCTTCACAACAATTTCTACTTTCTTAATTTTCTTCTTAGTTTTCAACTACAAACATGCTACTACACAAGATCCTATAGTTACTTCAGTCACCTTGTCAACCGCTTTTGTAAAATTCTTCTCAAAAAATTGTGCATTGTTTCAACGGTTTGCCACTTTACCAATGAATAGGTGCGCTCTATGGTTAACCTTTTTAAAGAGGCAATTTTATTAACTTTAACTTCAAAATTACTTAGAAGTAAAAATAGCATGTAGGATTAAAAATCAAAAGACATAGATAACACTATAAGGAAGTACAAAGAATCTTTTGAAAGAATCTTAGGAACAAATTAGAACTAGAGGCCTGTAGAGAATATTCTTGTGAGTCCAAAATTAATTCAAAGAAGTTAGAGTGGATGAAGTTTTGAATAAAGTCAATCCCTCAAGGACTAAGGCCTTATTTTTGTGAAAAAACACTCAAAACTATAATTTTTATAGCAAAGAGTAAAAATGATTTGAAATTTTTTTCTTTGCACATCTAACCATAGGATCTTAAACCTAACTAGTATGAAAATATGTGGTAAAATTTTTAGATATTTTGATTGCATAGATTGCAAGATATTTGTGCTTTAAGTGAAAAAACAAGTTCTTCATGACACTGCGGGACTAGATTATTTGACTTTGAACCTTCTTAACTTTAGTTTTTTGCACTCCAGAGTTTTGAGCTTTAAATATTTATGGTGGAGAAGTGGAGAATTGAGTTGAGGGTCTATGGAAAAATAAATTGATACAAAAAGCTAAATTATTATTCTTTAAAAAATTGTTAAGTAGATGTAGGTACAAGATAGAAGAAAAATCTAAATTATTAATATCTTTAATATGGAATTAGAACGCACTAATCCCAATGGTGAGATTGTTTTAGCAAGCAAAATAAACCATGTGGAACTTTTTTTTTTGAAAGATTGTAAAAATTGCATTTAGAAACGAATCCTATAACTTATTTTTTCAAGAAGATGCTTAGATTACCCGAAAAACAAGATTGTCCATAACTTTATCATAACAAATCCAAATGGAATGAATCAAATATGTTTGTATGTAGGCTAAAATATAATCTATGAGAAAAAAAAATTAATTTTAAAATTTGTTTTTGGCTGCCCGTTCTCCCTTGCTTTGAGCTTATTTGGGCATAACTTTTGTTCCCAAGCATTGATTGGAAAAAAAATTATATTCCCACAAAGTTGATCAATTTTTCTATCTTCAAAAAATCATGATAAAAATTGAGACTGTAGGTACTTGCCCAAAATCCCATTTGTCCTCCAAAGGGACAATGGTCCTTTAAGGGTTAAAGTAGATTTGGATGAAAGTCAATTAAAGTTGACCGAATCAAGTAAAGGTTAGAACTTAGGTAGAATATATATATAATAGAAAATAATACAAAACTCTAAAGTGGATTTCAATAGATAGATTAGCAAAAATTGACGGATGAAGTTTTAGAGCTTAGTTCAAAGATTAGACCTCATCCTTAGATATCTTTTGAAGGAAGAGTCCAAATTTAGTGATCTTTGTCATTTCACAAAGGGCATAAGAAGCCCTAAAACTTAAGATACTTTTTCCTTTTGATTGACTAAACTTACCCCCTAAGCGCTCAAACGACCATTTTTTGGTCGCTGCCCAACTTCGGGCAGAATTTTTGGACAGAATAAAACTTTTTTTGAATTTTTTTTTCTCTCTTGAAAATATTGGGTTGTCTTTGAGAGTTTATATTCAAAACTCAGATCACTACTGTTAGAAAAATATCATAAGAGAAATAGCACAATGTGTTTAGAATTTTCTAGTGTTGAAAAACTCACTATTTGAGGAAAGAATTGATATTTTTATCATTAGATCTTATGCATTTTTCTACGATTCAATAGAAAACACAATTCTGATCAATCAAAAAAGAATTCAAGTGTTAAGGATAGAAATTGTATTTTTGGTGAATTTTTGAAGTTATATCTTCAAAATTCATTTGAAAAGAATCTGAAAATAGTTTTATAATTTAGACCGTACGGATATCTTCTACTTTTTGTGCTTCACATAAACTTCTTTGATGCAAACTTCAAAAAAGTTATAGAATTTAAATTTTATAATACATTTGTGTTTTGTCCAAACCCCTCTTAGCTTTTAGGGGTTAAGTGGTCTTTAGTTTTGGTGGACATAGCCAAATTCAACCTAAGTTATTAGTTCAAATTGATTTGAGTTAGCAATTGCAATTAGGGAGAATCAAAGTAGAATTTGACAACAAATTTTCATTTATTGGAAGGCGTAAGTAGAATGTACGTATAGACATCCATTAGGACTTATTGTATGACAAGTTATTAGAGCCTGGTTGTATTCGCTTTAAGTCAAGGGTAGAAATAAAGTACCCAAATCAATGCTAAAAAATAAATTTTTGGAAGCAAAACAGGGACCAACAGGTGCCCTTTGGTTTTTTTGTGATACCTTGTATGACATGGGATGTATAAAGCATTCCCGACCTCCTCAATGATCTTAGTACTGCCCAACCAAGGGTACAGCCATGGCTACTAGCCAATATGTGGTTGACCCAACAAGTCAATAAGGTCTGACTAGGCCTCAATTGTCTGATTCTAGTTCTGTTTTTTTTGGTTGCAGGTAATGGTTGTGTAATACTAGACTTTGGTTCCCTTGGCCCCTACCTCAAAACCCCAGTTCCCTCAACTTTCGTCCTAGAAGTTGGTTGACTTGGTTCTTTCGACTTTAACCCCTCAACGCCCAAGGGGCCCAAAAGTGGCCTCACACAGTTTGGCAGTCCACTTTGAAGCGCTCTAACTTTTGCATCCAATGTCGGAATTCAATAAAACTTGTTGGAAAAGTTGTGCATACTAGTCTAGTTTCTATGGTAAAATTTTCAGATAAATCCAAGATGTATTGAGTTTCTGAAAGTCATTTGAAGTTCTCAGGTTCAATTTAGGTTCATCACACTGCATTGTGATGGCTGCAACTTTGGGGGATTGTATCTTTTTCATCAAATGTTTGTTTTCAAGAAAAATTTGTTGTGTTTTGTTCCCATAAAGGTCTAGTTATTGTGGTAAAAGTTTCATGCCAATCCAAGTTGTTTTGAATGTTTGGGAGCAATTCAAAGTTAAAAATCCAAAAATGTTTGCATTTCAGTGAACTTCGGCCGCTCATAACTTCTTTGGCTATGATCCTTTTTCAATAATTTTTGTTGGAAAAGTTGCGCTTACCAATCTAGTTTGTGTGGTTAAAATTTCATATCCATCCAAGACGTTATGAGTGACTGAGAGGCATTTTAGTAGACGAGGTTTAGCCACAAGTGTGATTTTTTTGGTACTTTTTCCACTGTTTTTTGACATTTCAAATCCATTTTGCAAACACAATGAGTCATTTTTAAGATATTTTTTTTCACCAAAGTGTTTATATTTTGGTTTGAATCACTTTGTAGTTTAAAGTTTTTTCATTTGCGTCGGTTTAGAAATCAAATCTCACCTCCAAATGTGTTTTTGAAAAGATTTCAGCACCTTTTTTCAACACTAAAACATTATAATCTTTCAATCTATACGGTCAAATGACCCCAAATTTTTTCTACAACATCTAAAACATGCACACTACAATATTGTACGGTTGAGATCTTTGTAACTGACTGAAAGTTAGTTTTTAACACTTGCAAAGGGAGGATGCTTTCAAGCATAGTTGGACCTTGGGCGTTGAGGGGTTAAGCTTTTTTTTTTTTAAAAGCCTCCGGATTTTTCTTTTGTGCTATTAACTAAGGACACTTGACTCACTCAAAACAATTTAAATTCTTGGCTAGTCAAGGGACAAGGATAATATAAAGGGCATGCCTAATTCTACCACTCAAGCGTAAAAAAGATTGTGGATATTTATACTTGGAAATAAGGTAAAGCAATAGCTTTGCCGTTTGGGGAGTTTAGGCCCCAAATTTAAGATAAGGCAAAAGGATGTGTTTGTAATGGACTTTAAAAATTAGACAAAGGTGCAAAGCTTTGCCGTACGGSAGGTTAGAGGCTTAGAGCCAAATTCTTTGACAATAATTCAAGCGCTTATTAGTATAGGGACTTTGAAAGGTTTGGTTCCAACCCAAACTTCTTCAAATGACACAAAATTTACACATAGACCATGTATTCCCARATTCTAGATGTTAGTGGGGTTTGTAACAACAAAAGGTTGTGAGATCCCACACAAAGCATTCGGTTAGGAACTGTTGGTAGAACAAAGACTCAATGACCACAAAAGACAAGCAAATGTTAGCAAAAGAAATTGAGGGGGATTTTCAACAACAAAAAGTGTGAAATCCCACACATAAGCACGTTATACAAGTTAGTATAGAATTCAAAGACCACAAAAATGCGCGTTAGCAAAAAAGTTTCAGGACATCACGAAATCAATGTTTCTCAAAGAGACCCCAACATCCTTTGAAGTGAGCTTCAAAACGTTTACAAAAGGGAGAGAATGGCTCCCGTGCAATTCTAAAAACAAGGTTTTTGGTCTAAATGGCCAAAATTCAAGCAACTCTAGTAAGTTTGGCAAAGCATGAAAACGAGAAAGACAATGGCATCAATTGGCCAAACAAGCAAATGAAGAAAAGGGGTGTAAAGTGAAAGGAGGGGAGGGCTTTTATTCGTTTCCAAGGCCTCTCCCCCTCCCAAATTGCCTAACAAACTAATCTAAGAAAAATTAAAAATTAACTTTAAAATTTCTACCACTTTATTGTGATCTACCTCACTTTTGGATTTTGAAATGCTCCAAATAAAAAATAGATTGAGCCATTGGCTTCAACAGGCCCAAATTAACCTATCCATTTTGCTTGCAAAAGCCGAAGCAATTTTCAAATTAAAAAAAAAAAGGTTGAAACCCCAAAATTTGAAATTTATTTTTTCTCATGGATTTAACGAGCTAGGGATGTTTGGAAGGTTCAAGAAACTAAGTTAAAAAGACAATTTGACTTTATTTAACCCCTAAAGCACTAAACTGCGTTTTTTGGCAACATAGCAATTTGGGGTAGCTCACTACGAATGGAAATTTGTTTTTTTTCTTTGTAATTTCAGACAACATGAGCTTGAGGAGTAGCTTTAAGGCCCAACAATTTTCATGACTTTTGACTACATGGTTAAAAGGTTATGGTATGATATGTTGTTTTTATTGCTCGGCGGGCAGCCAAGGCAACAAAAACAATTTCTTGAAAAATCACTGTTTTTTTAAATTAAAATTTGAAATTGGTTCTAGAGGTCTATATATATATGGAAAGATTTCAATCATTCCATTTTGATTAATGAAATGAAAGTTATAGGAGTTTTAGTTTGTGGGTAATTTTCAGGTAGTTATGGAATCTCTACTCTAAGATAAACTTTAAAGCCCTTTATTAAATTCAATTTTAAACATTATTGGAAAAAAATAAAAAATATTAAGTGCAGATTGTTTACTACAACATTACAACCAATGGAGTTGGAATTTTTCCATGAATAAATTGGTAACAATTTAATGTTTTGAATCATTTTCTACTTCTTTCGACTTACTATTTTTTTCCTATATGTTGTGCAATTCCAAATGATCTGAAAATTTTCAAGCATAACTAACTTGCCTCGAAAAATGGATCCAAAGAGTAACCACCATTTTGGGCATTTTTTCGTACACATGTGACCATTTGAAGTGCAGCTGCCTGGTTTTTGCAGGGCCAAAAAAAGTTTTTTTTTGCAATTCATATGCTAATATCTTGCAATCTACATTGTGGAAATTCCTGAATTTTTTTCCACATGTTCTCAAACTAGTGTGCTACAAGATCCTATGGACACATTTGTTCAAAAAAGTTATTTTTTCAAAAATTTGATACTTGTCCTAGAAATGGCAGTTTTGGAGCGTTTTCGTGAAAACATAGTCTAAAACCATTGAGGTTAAACCTAGAAAGCTCTTGATATGTCGGTCAGTTCATTGAATGTTTTCAAAATCCGTTAAATTCTTTGCCACCGCCAGTTCTAGTACTTGTCAATGTTGGAATGCATTGAAATTTTGTTGGGCGCTCATTTATGCTAAAACAACCTATCTTCTTGCCACCTAGATAATTCTATGAATTTTTCAATGTCAACAAACATGATTGACTTCTGCTGGAATTATCTTCTCCAATCTAGAAAATTACAAAACTTTTTGGACAACTTTTAGGAGGTCTTCAAATACTAAGAACAAATTCCCATGTATAATTTTCACTTTTTGCAAAAGGTGAGTATCTTTTGTTTTAATTCCTCCGGAGAGGACTCATTTCCGTACTAAAAGTCTTCACAAACTAACTTTGATGTTTAGTTCTTGGCATGTTTTTAAGCTACAACAATCAAATCTTCAGGCACACATTATTCTAATCGGTGGAATTTTACTTGCAAAGTATAAAAGTGACTTTTTCCAATTCTTACAAATTGGATGATAACCCATATGGATCACACATAGAAATTACTAGAATCCAATAGAACATTTGACAACATGTACTACCAACTCCTATAACCTACAATTTGTCACATGTACCCAATGGATAAATCTAATTTAGGTGTTATTCTATTGGATTCTATTGCATTAAGTCAACAAAGCTTAATGCTTTTTCAAAGTCCTATTTGACATTCTAAACACCTAATTAGACATTGAAAGTAGGAAATGGAAGTGCTTAACCCCTAAAGGACCAAACTGTGTTTTTTGGCAACATAGCGATTTTGGGCAGCTCACTACGAATAGAGTTTTCATTATTTTTTTTTGAAATTTTTACACAACATGTGTCCAAGAAGTAGCTTWAAGGCCCAACAATTTTCATAACATTTGACTACACTGTTAAAAAGTTATTGCATGATATGTGATTTTCAATGGTCGGTGGGCAGTCCGGGCAGGTCTGAAAAGATTTGAAATTTTTTAACCATATAACCAACTTGCCTTGAAGGATGAATTCAAAGACCAACCACCATATTGGACATTTTTTCATACAAATGTGGCCTTTTGAAATGCAGTTGCTTGGATTTTTGCAGGACTCAAAAAAGGGATTTTTGTCACTTTAAACGTAGATATCTTGCAATCCACATGGTGAAAAAATCTGAATTTTTTTCCACATCTTCCCAAAGTATTTTGATACAAGATCCTATGGTTAAATTTTTCCAAAAATGTTTTTTTATAAAATTTGGTACTTGCACTGGAAATGGCAGTTTTGGAGCGTTTTTGGTGAAAGCATAGTCAAAGACCTTTAGGGGTTAAGGCATTCCTAGACTGTCAGGACTAACACACCCTAATTGTAGGGACTTCTATCAAACACGATGTAAACAATCTTTTTTGGTATTTTTGACTATAAATTGAACTAAAATTGAGCAAAAGCAAAAAAAATAAAAATCCCAAGACCTAAGTGACAACTATGGGTCTCATAGAGAGGGACAAAAAAACGTTGTTCATCCTCTTATAATTTTTATTCCCCAAAAGCTACATTTTTTGCATATAAGTTGATCATTCAAAATTGTTATGATCTAAAAATCCAACGATCAATATTTTCCACAATTAATTCCATGAATACAAAACAAAATAGTCTCTACTTTTGTATGATTAACCCCTAAAGTTCTTTGACTATGCTCTCACMAAAAATGCTTCAAAACTGTCATTTCTAGTACAAGTACCAAATTTTTGAAAAATATCATTTTTTTGACACATGTAACAGTAGGATCTTGTAGTACTCTAGTTAGAGAATATCAGGAAAAAATTTCAGAAATTTCCACTGTGTAGATTGCAAGATATTAGCATTTGAAAGGGGGAAAATCCTTTTTTTGGCCTTGCGAAAAAACGGGCAGCTGCACTTCACAAGGTCAGATCATTATGAAAAAATGTCCAAAATGGTTGTGCTTCTTTCGATTCATTCTTCAAAGCAAGTTGGATACATACGTGAAAATTTTCAGATCATTTGGAGTTGTACAACATACAGGAAAAAGATAGTAAGTAGAAAGAAGTAGAGAATGATTCAAAATACTAATTTGTTAATAAATTAGTTATAAAATTTTAAAAAACTCTAACCCAAATGGTTGAATTGTTGCAATAAACAATCTACATCCAATAGCATTATTTTTTTTCAAAAATATTGAAATTTCAATGAAATAAGGACCTCAAATTTTTTTTGGTGTAGGGATTCCATAACTGCCCGCAAACTAAAAAGCCTAATAACTTTCATCTCAACTATTGAAATGCAATGATTCAAAGCTTTTTGAGTATATATGAATTTGAAGAACGAATTTCAAATTTTTATTTCTTAAAAAAGTGATTTTTTCATATCAGCCCGGACTGCCCGAGTTGAGAAACAGACAACATATTAAGCAATAACTTTTGACTCATATTTCCCAATGACTTGAAATTTGTGCATATGAAAGATATTCCTCGTCCCCACACTCTATTAGAATCTCAGCCGAAAATATGCAAATCTCTAGTCACACTTACCTGCCCTAAATTTCTATGTAGCCAAAAAACACATGTTGGTCCTTTAGGGGTTAAAATTTTAAAAATTCAAGCACATCCGTATGCAAGAAAATACCAAAGTGGGACAATTCATTGAAGACCTCCATTGTCATGAAGTTGGTAGGCCTTGAGGATTAAGCTACCACAAAGTGCTTATTTTCTATTTTTGAAATTATATAGTAAATATTTGCAACATGATGTTCTACAATTTTAGTTTTAATTCTAATTCTAAATAAAATTTAAATGTTTAAACATATTTTATATTTAATACTCCCTCCGTTCCAAAAGGATCTTCATGTTGGCCTTCTTTTTTTTGTCCCAAATGATCCTCCTATATGACATGGAAGAAGAACCCCGAGAAATCAAGCCTTTGAATGTACACAATGTTATGTGCCCAAGAAAAAAATGAATGTGCACAGTGCAGCTATCAATGTGCACAGTGCACAAAAGGRTAGCTAGCCCATACAATCAATTAATAATGCCATGTTACAGTTGGTGGAAGCTCCAAGGTAGCTTCGACTAGCCAGTAACTTCGGAGGTGATGGATTCAAAGTTGTCTATACTAGGAAATTTCGATTCATTTTGTTAAAAATTAAAAAATTAAAATTAAAAATTAAAAATTAAAAACATACAATACATGTCACATAGGTCACGTAGGTCACACAATGAAAAGAGAAGATTATAATAGTCAAACAAGGAAATCTTTCAATTTGGAGAGGCCATATTCAAGGAGTTGGGGCGCTTCTGGGTAAAAGGACAGAATGGGGTTAACCCTTAAAGGACAGACCTATGGCCGTGGAAAGGCAGGGTAATATGTTGTGCTTGACCGAGGAGAAAAATGTTCACGCACATAATGAGCTTTGGAAAAATTGTACAAACCAAACCCCGATGCTACCCATTCAAAAATTGCGAGAAGGGCTACGTGGCACAAAACACTTTCATGTGAAACTCTTAACTATCTTGATACCTGAATATGTGGAAGCAATTAAAGACACTAAATTTGACTTCCCATGATGATTGACATATGTGTAATCACTTTCACAAAAAGAACAAATGAAAATTACCGAGTATCCATTCAACAAGATGAGTTTTTTGTCCTCCAAAAGACACAAAACTTCTGCAACCACATTCAAGGGTTCAAGGACAAACTAGTGACCRTGTAAATTGTCTATTTTGATACTATGGGAATCACAGTTTTAAAAAACCCAAAAGTACTAACTGGAAGTCAAAGTACTACAACAGATCTTGTTTTTCCACCCGTAACTCCGTGGATAAATAATTGCATTTCTGTGCTGTATAGTTTGACTCTGTCATTCATCGACACAAAACGCCGGTAGCGTCGTACTCAGGAACATCCTAAACATACTTCAACAATGGATAGAAATAGATTAACAAAAGACACCGAGTGACAATATTCAGAACTGGTTCTTTTTGGCAGTGCCAGTTTCGATGGCCCCTACCTTATGTCATTACCCAAATTCAACAAAAGGTCCACAAAATTTGGCATCCATCACCAAGAAAATCCTCTACTTCCATAACCTTGGACAAAMACGCATCAACCAGAAAAAGTTGATCTAATTCTAGTTGTTGATTTAACTTTTTGAAAAATTTCCAGTCCACATCTTCAATAATTTCTGGCTCCAGACGAAAATATCTAACCTCATACACCAGTGAAAAAAATCGACAACAAGAAGAACCTAAGCAACATCCGAGGAGAGACGAAAACCATAAAAGACCTACCGCCTATGCACGTGTCATTTACAAATCCAATGGACAAGAATCTCCAATCTCAACCGCATTAGATTTAACACGTCCTCCTGAAGGCAATTTCTAAAATTATTGCACCGAGTCACCCCAATTAAATCCGATGCACAGGACCACTCTGCAAGCTTGTCCGGACAAAAGTGAAAAAGCCATGAAAGACAGCTGCTCAACTGTGAACCAATCACAATGCAGGCGAACTCCCTCAAACCAAGCTCCAAAGGGCCGAAGCAGTCTCGGCCCCTCGAGACTTGACCGGACGGGGGCTCAACACTAGCGACCACCACTGCAGCTCAGCTCAGCTCAGCAGGAGACCCTACTCCAAGAGACCGGAATGACAGTGCAAAAACAAGGGAAGACGCTCTTGGACCAGAGACCTACAAAGGATTGGGAAAACTGGAGAAACACGCTTCAATTTCCTAACAAGATTACATTGTGATTCAGGCCCACATTGGATTCCGTTACATTTCCTACCAAGTTTCCAGCACCCAGAAGGCCCCTACACGGAACAGCCCAACTGAGCCTCACTACGGGAACATCTCGACTCGCTGCCCTTCTGCAGGGGCCCGCCACTCGGTGCACGCTTAGACTCGTGAGGATACGCGTAGATGCAGATTTCTCATAAATATACATGCACAGAGAGCCCTCCCATAGGGACAGCGAGAACCCACACCGGGAAGCATTGCAAACTCCCGCATTTTAAGAGTGCTAAGGTTCACTAGCCTCATAACAGCAGGCCTTTAATAGCAGAGGACGACCTTTCCTGACAACTGGAACATGCTAAACATCTTCTAAGTCAGTTCCCCTTGGATAAAAAGAGCAAAAGCAGGGGTCCGATTCAGACGGGCCAACGGAACGTGATCAAAGTAGACACAAAGGAGAGCCCATAATGCCCTTCAACGAAGCTGACCGGTCCTCACAGGAGGGGACACTTTTGAAAAAAAGGAGACTTTTCCAGAGCCACTCCGGAAAGAACTCACAGCGCAAGCATCGGGTTCTGCTTCCTGGCATGCTCGGGGATCAAACGCTGCAGGATATCAGGGGTGGCACCTTTCAACTCTGCACGACACAGAAACAGAAGACCACGTCAAAATCGAAAATTCAAACAAGGATGTGCCGCGAATGCAACGCCACACGAATGAAAGAAGGGAAGGTCTTTGGCTGTGAGGTGAAAAGCCAATACCATCACAGGCACTTAATTTATAAGCCAATGGCATCATGGCGATGTCAGAATTCGAGGAGCGAGTGGTATGCATAAGACATACGCCGTGACTTAAAATAGAGAGTGGAGGCCTCCACAGCGTCCAGTAAATTGTATTCGGCATTCAATGTAAGCATCGCATACAGAGAGGAAGCCTTGGGAAGCGAAAACTGTACTGCAAGTGAACAACTTGGCTGAGATAATCAAAACGAAATCAATCAGGAACATTGCGGAGAAGTGCAGTCTTTCAAGGATATCACGACAAAGCCAGAAATCCTGGTCCAGACAGGAACGGATGGTGGACGCCTTGACATAACATCGGCACTGGAAGTTTCCTAGTCGCGCAGCAGATTGTAGTCGGCACTCAACATCAGAATGAAAGAAACCTTACATGTTAAGAAACCCTCGGGAAGCCAAATGCGCTACTCCACGACTTGTCCCCGGCACTCACTTGCTCCCCTCCTCACCGTCTCCCCTGCCCGCCATTTCCCGTCCATACCACACACACTCACACCTTTCCCCTCCACAGCTTCCGTCGCGTACCTCGACTGCACTCCACCTTCCGAGATCCTTTCGAAACCCTTCCTGAATAGCCTTCCACTTACTCACTCAGACCCGCGAGATCTCAACCAACAACAACACGAACAGCTCCTCCCTCCCCTCACGCTTCTCAAAGGCCGTTTCCAAGAGACACCACCCCTTGCACCTCAGACATGCCGCTCCCCACACTGCAACGCGCCCGCACGCCTCCAGACGCCACCCAGACTGCAATGCCTCTTAACAACACACGGACTCCCTCCCTCTCGCACCACCGCTTCCAAACTCCAACCCTCGAAACCACACCACCAAACCAAACCCCAGGGGAGCCGGAAAAAGCTTCGAAACGACGCGCAAAGAACGGTAAACGGGACGCAAGCAACTGCGGAAGCGCGGCAACGAGGWAGAGAAGGACTAGAGGAGCGGTGACGGAGAAGAACTGGCTGCTGTTGCTGTGCAGACTAAGTTTACACAGAGTAGGTGGACATGGCCATGGAGGACCGCCATAGCCATGGATGCAGGTGATGAGTGTGGGAAGCTCTGGTGCAAGTCGTCTGGGACTCTGGCTGGACTTGCTGGCTCCTCTGGCGGGAGTGTCGTCGTCGTCGTCGTCGTCGTCGTCGTCTCCGTCTCCAGCGAGGTCCTTTCTTCCCCTTTTTCCGCGCACAATTACCCGGGGTCAAATTAAAATCGTTTCTCGCGGGGGGATTGGAGGATTGGCAGTCGACTCCGGACGTGTCGTAACGATAATTTATTTTCCCCTTTATTTGCTCGTTTTTTTGGAGCGGGGAGAGTTTGCAACCAGTGCGATTAGTTAGTCAATCAAGGCCTGCATTTGAGGTCAAAGCTTATACATTTGAGGTCAAAGCTTATACATTTGAGGTCTATTCGTTCAGTCACTGATAGAAACTGAACTAGTAACTTAGTTACTGATGTTTAATATGATATAGATTTTTATTGGATCCTATTGGCAAGTGAAGTGAGAGAGAATTTTTGTAGGACTTTTGCGTGCATTAAGGTAAATCAGCCCATTGTGGTCAAAATTAGGAGCCTGGCCTCACTATCCCCTATCCATTGAAAAGATGGCACCACCTCTTGCCAAACAACAAGAGCAAACCAATTTCCTCGCCATTGGTTTAAGATAAAAATATAAATTGAAACCCCCCTTAATGCCATTGATTTAATACTAAATACATATTGAATACCAAATATATACTTAATATTGAATACGTACTGAATATATACTTCAATCTGGATATGTCAATATATTCCATAGTCTTTGGTGGAAAAACTGCTCATCAAAAATACAAGTATGCATGTAGGTGGGTATTAAATTTAAAAATTTGGGTGGGGGGCTAAAGAAATAAAAAATTTGCCTAGCTATGTTTTTGGGGTGGATACCTCTGCCTGACTATTCATCCAAAAGACAATGTACACTAACTATTGTTGAAATTTTTCAGTTTTTTCCTTGTATAAAGACAAGTGTGAGAAACAATAAAAGCAATTGAAATTATATTTTTTTGACCAAGTATGAATTTGCTATGAATTTTTGAAGTATTCACTCCAAAAGAGTCTATAGACCACCCCATCACCAACAAGATTTGAATCCATAATGCTCATCTTGTTTATCTAAAGCAGTCGTAAATAGTCATAAACATTTTTTAACAAGGTAGGCAAAAAAAAGTAATTTCTTACAATGAATTCCCACTAAAAANGAATTCCCACTAAAAAGTTGAAGGCTCTATAATAGTCATAAACATTTTTTAACAAGGTAGGCAAAAAAAAGTAATTTCTTACAATGAATTCCCACCAAAAAGTTGAAGGGTCCTATCGAGGCTTAAAATTTCACATATTGGAAAAAACCATAATGGGGGCGTTCCCTTGGTGACCACTATGGGTCTTCTGACCACAATAGGCTAGTTCACCTTATGTGGACACCATATAATAAAGTTATGAAATTTCAAAGTTGATAATTGAGAGGTGTACCAAATATTGACAAGAGACATTTTTATTAGGATTTTAGGTTCTTGAATGTGTACATCTTAACCCATAAACAAAATCACAAATGTTTAGCTTCCAATGAATGACAAGGAATTCTTATGGGTAGGACAAAAATGCAACTATTCATCCTCAAAATTAGGGGTGGAAAGGAGAGTTTTTCTACAATAGTTTGACTTCCAATGAATGCTTTTGGATATTCTAAAATCAATGATTCCCACAGTATTAAAATTGATGATTTCCACGATCAATAGTCCATCCTTTAACCCCTGAGCGCCCCAACACCCCAAATATGGCCTCTCCAATGTAAAAGATTGCCCTTGGTTGACTCTTATAATCTTTGGAACGGACGGTCAAATCATTTGCCCATTTGTCCATAGCTTGGAGTATAGGTCTACTTCGAATCGGTACGGTTATTTTTTGTAGATCTTATTTTTAATGATAGTTCGATTGGAATGAGTGCGAAAGGGTCCAAATTCTGGTGAACATGAGTTGGGCGCTCATGGGTTGAGGGTTAACATCAATTTTTTAAGTTTTATAGTTGTTTAGGGGGTCTGAATAGATGTGTCGCATTTTCAAGTAGTGGTGATTATGGATGCATAAATGTAATATTTAATCAAGCCCAATAATCAAGATTGGTTATACCTTATTAATTTATCAAACCTAGACAAGATGATTCTAAGCTTTCATAAAAAGTAAAGAAAGTAAAAATCTATTGCTCATGTGTTTCAAACTTTATTTAGAATTAGAAACAATTGTAATATATAAAAATATAAATTAAATGAATTGAATAATTAAATGGGCATAACTAGTATCCTAGTAGCAATCTCCATTCATTGATATTTAATTATCTAATAATAAATCTTGAAAATGTTAAAAATCTCATCACTTTAATAATCACCTTTTGAAGAATCAAAACAATTATTTATAGGGCAAGACATAGTGTACATTGCCACATGATTGATTTTTGTATTGAAAGGTTCTAAGAGACTTTTCAATCCTTTCAACATTTGAAAAACATACGGAGATTAGTTTAACATAGGACCACCTTGGTGATCACAAGTAAGGTTGATCTCAAAAGAAAAGTTGTTGTCATATACGATAGAAGCACCCAATGGCATATGTGCACCTAACGGCGTCATTTTCTATGTCAAGTATTGATTTTAGAAGATATATGTATTTAGACCGTAGATAGCTTATCATTTAGGTCAAAAAATAAGCTACCTTTAGTCTACCTACATTTATGTTCTAAAATCAAAATCTAACGTAGAAATTGAAGCCATCACCTTTAAATTGGGTATTATTGTAATTGGGTGCACAAATGTCCTTGGATGCTTCTACCGTAAAAGAGACTAGTTTGGATTTGTACCAATCATCCACTGAAGATTGTTAAAAATGTAGCCGTGTCATAATATTATAAACTAAAAGCAAACAAAACCTACATTTATGTATATATTGGATGCCTTACAAATAAGTTACAAAATCTGAAATTATCTTCAAAGTGTGGGTAGACATTGACACTATAGATATTGTATATTATGCAACTTCAATATTACTTAAAGCTTGTTTACACTTACTTTAACAAAATAGAAACTAATGCCTTTTACTTTTCATTTGAAATCATGTGCCTTTTACAAATCATAAAATTTGTAGATTTTATTTAAGGACATTTGAATTTTCCTCAATTTTTGATGAAAAGATGMAGAACATTCATTTTAAACTTAGGATATACTAATTTTTTTTAAAGTGTCAATATAGAAGGGTATTATAGTGTTGACCATCATAGTGCAAAAAAAAACATTTTCAATATAAGAATATAACTAGGCCATGCCATTATGGACCCAACCGCTTAAAAGAAGTATAGTTGTAAGTGTTGGAAAGTTAAGAAAGTCCAAATATAAGAGATCATTTATGCTTGTCACAAAAAAAAATTAACTTTTCAAGTAAATTTTAGACACTTAAAATTCAAATGAAGGTTTTTTTAGAATATTCTAGATATAATTTATAATACTTCTATTTCATGTACGTTATGTATATCTTCTACAAGTTAATTTTTGAACATTGTGAGTATTACAATTTCTCCAATAGTATTCCCCGTATAGACCCAAAATATAAATTGCAAGAAAACATTTGACTGTACAAAAAAATTATTTTTTTGAAATTTGAGGGAAAATGACTAGATGTATTAAGTTTCATTACATTAGTTGAGCACAACTTCAAAAAAATACATGTTTGATGGTCAAAATTGAGATAAACAACAAGAAGCTTGAAGTTGCCAAAATACACTACATGGTGACATATTTTGAACCGACTTCTTGAAGTTAAGGGGCGATTGTAAGAAAGGGTGGTACTATTTCCCATCACAATTGAAGTGACATAGTTAATTTGGGGTATAACTTTTGAAGCACAAGTCCAATGAACATGAAAATTTTATTGAACATGTCTAACTTTATGGTAATCAAATCCCTTATTTTTTAGAAATTAAAAGAATTAATTTACATTTAAAAACTATTTTTGTTAATTTGTCACACTTTGAGGTTTTAAGGTTTCCACTACGTTATGAGTCCCCAAATTTAATGATACGGAGTTGAAACTTTCATGGTCTATTTGAATAGTAGGAAATCATGTACCTACTAAAGGAAATTTGAAAATATGCTATTTTATGTCCTCCACATGAGTACAAAAAACACTCCCATTGCGCGCCATTTTTTGAACATTGAAGATGGTTCTTAGATCATTTTTTTGGTGAAATCTAGTCACCATCAACTCTTCCCAAATGGCCAATTTTTAGTTTAAAACAAAATGTGTTTTCCTATTTTTTAAAAATTAAAATGTAAAATTACAGTGACAACAATTAGTTTCATGAAATTTTGCACTTTTTTAGTTCTCCTACTTAGAGAATTTTTCTATGGTTTTTCTTCCTAGGGTACCTTCTTTGTAAAGGTTCATACAAGAAACATGTTTTTTATTATTTTTAAAAATTATGGAAAATTTCATTAAAATGGTGGTATTCCGTTCTTTTGGCACTTTTACAAGTTCAGGCCACGTAGTTTGAAATCTAAACCTGTCATAGATTTTTGGAATCTATACCTATCCTAGATATTTGAAATCTTCAATTGTCCTAGATGTTTTAGACCACACAGTCTGAAATCTAAATATATCATTGATTTTTGACATCTACATATGTCGTAGATGTATGAAAATCTATACCTTTCCTAGATGTCACTATCACAAGTTTGAAAATGGTGCATGGAATATCGTCAATTTAATGGAATTCGCCATAATTGTTTTTCTAATTTTAAAGTACTCCTGAAGAAAAAAATGAGTACTGTAAAAAACGCTACGCTTTTTGCACACCCTTTCTTGCAATGACCCTAGGACTAATGTAAATTAATAAGTAGTCTAGATTTGCAAAGATAATTTTGCACAACCACAGATAGAACTTCAATGATTAACCCCTAAAATACCAACATGTGCTTTTGGCTCCATAGCAATTTTGGGAAAGTACATGTGATTGGAGATTTCCATATTTTTGGCCCAAATTTTAATAGAAGGTGGGGATAGGGAATATCTTTCATATGCACTAGATTTCATGACATTTGGAAACATGAGTCAAAAGTTATGGCCTAATATGTAATTTTTTTCCTCTTATGGGTAGTCTGAGCAGATTAGAAAAAATCAATTTTTTTGGAAACAAAAACCTAAAATTTGTTTTCGAGAGTTCTTTATATGTGGAAAGCTGTGAACCATTCCATTTTGATTAATGAGTCAAAAGTTATGAGGATTTTTTGTTTGTGGGTAGTTATGGATTCTCTACTCTAAAATAAACTTTAGAGTTCTTTATCTCACTCAATTTTCAATATTTTTGAAAAAAAATAAAACCAGAAGATGTGATTATTTGTTACAACATTGCAACCATTGGGATTGGCACTTTTCAATTCTTTAATATTACTCTTGACAATTTAGTATTTTGAATCATTTACTACTATTGTTTATTTACTATTTTTTATATGTTGTACGATTCAAAATGATCTGAAATTTTTGAAGCATGTGATTACTTTGTTTAGAATAGAGACTCCAAAGAAGCATCACCATTTGGGCCTTTTGTTTCAAAAAAATGATCTTGTAAAGTGCAACCGCCCTGTTTTTTCATAGGGGAAAAAAATGATTTCAATGAATTTGAATGCTTATATCTTGCAATCCACTTGGAAATTTCTGAAATTTTTATTGCATTTTCTCAATTAAGCATACTACAAGATCCTAGGATTATATGTGCTAAAAACAGGGTTTTTTTTAATTTGTTTTTTGTACTAAAAATGGCAGTTTAGGAACATTTCTAGTGAAAGCATAGTCATGGAACCTTAGGATTAAAATGGGTAAAATCATGCTATCGGCATCGTAAACTTGAAATATCTTTGTTATTCAGAAGACATGAAACATATGCCTTATATTTTCATTGATTTATGAAGGGCCACAACCTTTTCACCAATAAATAATACTCAAAATTACCTTTCAAGTGGAAAAAAATTTGAATTCTTTTTTTGCATATCTAATTGTAGGATCTTGCATTAAACTAGTATTAAAATATATGGAAAGATTTTCAAAAACTTTGGCCACATTTATTGCAAGATATGTGCATTTAAAGTGACAAAGACAAGTTCTTTTGCACCTTGTATGACCAGTTTATTTCACTTTGAACCTTCTTAATTGAAAAAAAATTTCATTGTCGAGTTTGATTTTAAGAAATTATCATTGAAAATTGAATTGAGAGTCTAGGAAAAAAACATTAATAAAAATCACTTTAAATCCTTCCTTAAAGAAATTATTAAGAAGAAGCATGTACAAGATAGAAGAAAAAACTAAATTATATATATATATATATATATATAAAAGATGAATTTGAAGTGCACTAATTGCAATAGTGAGATTGTTATAGCAAGCAAACAAAACCCTGTAGAATTTTCTTTCTTTGAGAAATTGTCAACGTCGACTTCAAAAACAAATCCAATATGTAATTTTCTCGAAAAGATGCTATCATTGCCAAAAAAGCAAGAGGCTTCATAACTTTTAAATCAATAATCCAAAATGGATTGCATCAAAGCTTTCCATGTAGACAAAAATATGATCTACAATTAACAAACTTTTAAAATTTTGCTACCTAGTCAGGTGAATATTATACTTAGAATGGCATAACTTTTGTTTCCGGACATTGGTTTAGATTAAAAAAAATCATATTTCTCCATAGCTAAAGTATTTTTGTAAACTTGAAATATCTTTGTTATTCAGAAGACATGAAACATATGCCTTATATTTTCATTGATTTATGAAGGGCCACAACCTTTTCACCAATAAATAATACTCAAAATTACCTTTCAAGTGGAAAAAAATTTGAATTCTTTTTTTGCATATCTAATTGTAGGATCTTGCATTAAACTAGTATTAAAATATATGGAAAGATTTTCAAAAACTTTGGCCACATTTATTGCAAGATATGTGCATTTAAAGTGACAAAGACAAGTTCTTTTGCACCTTGTATGACCAGTTTATTTCACTTTGAACCTTCTTAATTGAAAAAAAATTTCATTGTCGAGTTTGATTTTAAGAAATTATCATTGAAAATTGAATTGAGAGTCTAGGAAAAAAACATTAATAAAAATCACTTTAAATCCTTCCTTAAAGAAATTATTAAGAAGAAGCATGTACAAGATAGAAGAAAAAACTAAATTATATATATATATATATATATATAAAAGATGAATTTGAAGTGCACTAATTGCAATAGTGAGATTGTTATAGCAAGCAAACAAAACCCTGTAGAATTTTCTTTCTTTGAGAAATTGTCAACGTCGACTTCAAAAACAAATCCAATATGTAATTTTCTCGAAAAGATGCTATCATTGCCAAAAAAGCAAGAGGCTTCATAACTTTTAAATCAATAATCCAAAATGGATTGCATCAAAGCTTTCCATGTAGACAAAAATATGATCTACAATTAACAAACTTTTAAAATTTTGCTACCTAGTCAGGTGAATATTATACTTAGAATGGCACAACTTTTGTTTCCGGACATTGGTTTAGATTAAAAAATCATATTTCTCCATAGCTAAAGTATTTTTTATCTTAAGAAAAAATTTCAAAAAGTATTAAAAAAATTTGAGATCGTAGGAATGTGACTCAAATCCATTTCGTCCACGACACAAATTTTGGTCCATTAGGGGTTAAATATGTGCTAATTTTAGCATAAAACAATTTTTTTTGTCCTATCCCAACAAAGACTTAAGTTTGCATTRCTTTATTAAGGCTAACTACACCTAATTGTGACATGTGTCTCAACAACGATGCCAACATACAATGCAAGCATATGAGCCTTAAGCATATGTATAAGTAGACATCTTACAACCATTGGAAGTGGTTATAACGAAAACACCTGTAACATAGGCATATCTATAATAAGTTTTTTTTTTGGTACCTTAGAGCTAAAATCCAATGTCGTGGCATAGTCAGAGTGGTTTAAATTTAGAAGGACCATCCTCCATTTTCTACATGGTGTGTTGCTACAATACAAAGAAAAAACCTTGATCTATATAATATCATATAATCATTGAAGGTTTCTATAATTTACACCTACAATCTAAGTGTATAGTCTTCTAAGCTCAAATATGTGCTCATGATCCTAGGCTCACATAAGGTAGGTAACCCAAAAGCGCCACTAAACTAAAAGCGCCATTTTCACACTCTCTACATCCCCAAATTCAATTATGTACCTATGTGGGAGAAACGCTTTTAGAATCAAACTTTGACCCTTCATAACTTTTGAATATTGTATCCAAATGTTGCATTCTTTGGTGCATTGAAACTTCCTTACAGTTGCCAACAAGAAAATATGAAAATCCAACTAGACTTATAATAGTAACTAGGCACAATACCAATTTGTGGCGCTTTGAGGATGCCTATATTAATAGCACCCCTCTCGATGTCTCAAACTACCCCTAAAAATTCTCACCTAAAATCAATTGACAATTCTATTCACAAAAAACCCAACCTAGGTCAATTCTTTGGATACCCCTTTTTCCAGCACTTTTTATTAAAAAAAAACTCATCGTTTCTTTATGCAGCGTCAAAAATGTATTCCAGAAGAACCAAGAATCCTTTTTTGACTCCCAGCCCGACCCGACCCAATTCCACTGGCTTTTTACAAGTCAAGAATAGGAGCCCGGCCTCGAACCCTTTTCTAAGTTCTTCATTCCCCGCACCCGCCAGGTTGTTTGCTGATACCTTCAAAGCTGGAGTGGGACGGGCCTGACTTTTCCCTCTGGTCAAACCACCGGCAAAGCCATCGGGGCCAGCAGTATTGTCCAGAACTGCTTGCTTGCTTGCGCAGATTGCATGTGAGGGTTGGTCTCCCCGGCTGGCTGAACATAAGGCCTCTCTGCCCCCGGTGATGGTGATGGTGATCAACTGCTGCTGCGGCCGCTTGTGCTTGTGGGGCATAATTAAGGTAGGAGGTCCATAAAGTGCTCATGTAACTGCTAAAGCTGAATTTTGGCAAGGTGAAACTGCTTGAAATAATTTTCAGTAAATTTTCCATGAAAGGGAAGTGGAATTGGCATCTAACCCAAGTCATTTCATATTTTTTGGAGCTTTGTGGAATTAGTTATGAATTTTTGAAGTTGCAGAAAAGTGCATTTCAATGGGCTCTAAAACAAACCACCTCCTCAAATGTAGACTGCTTGTACATTGGAGAGTGCAAAATGTACCTTTAGAGCCTATTCCATTTTAGAACCCACTCCATTTTTAGGACCTCCTACCTTAAGGTAGGCACCCCAAAAATGGCACCTGACCTTAAATTGCCATCTTCATATTGTGTACATCTCTAAAACCAATTATGTACCTATGTGGAAGAAACGCTTTAAAAAACAAACTTTGACCCTCCATAACTTTTGCATATTATATCCAAATGATGTGTTCTTTGGTGCATTGGAACCTCCTTTCACTTGCCAACAAGACAATATGAAATTATGAACAACCTAATAATTGTAACTAAGGTAGAAACACCCATTAGCGTTCATGTTCCCAATCTTGTACCATAGATTACACCTAATTGCATCTAATGGCTGTAGTTTATGAGTCTTCCAAATGCTTGATTGTGATTTGCTGACACATATGAATGACACTTACCTAATTCCGATTTGCTGACTACTGGTTTTGGCAATGTTCATATTTAGGTGCACCTACATGACGATTCCAGTGGTGTAGTGAGCCATCATTTCAAAAAATCATAGAAATTACATATATTTTGGTTTTGAATCACTTTGTAGTTTAAAGTTTTTTCATTTGAGTCTATTTAGAAATCAAATCTCACCTCCAAATGTGTTTTTGAGAAGATTTCAGCACCTTTTTTCAACACTAAAACATTACAATCTTTCAATCTATACGATCAAATGACCCAAAATTTGGTCCACAACATCTACAATATACACACTCCAATATTGTACGGTTGAGATCTTCATAACTGACTGAAAGGAGGATTTTTAACACTTGCAAAGGGAGGATGCTTTCAAGCATGGTTGGAGCTTGGGCGTTGAGGGGTTAAGGCCCAAGTTCCTTTGAATTCTTAAAATTTGATTGGTGGACGGAGAGCTAGAAATTGAAATTGGTGGGGGCTTCACATTACGTCTCAAAACCCAAGTTCCTTTGACTTCTCAAAATTTGATTAGTGGACGGAGAGCTGAAAATTGAAATTGGTGGGGGCTTCACACTATGTACCAAGTCTCAAGCCGCTCTACATTTTCAAATTTGGATTGGTGGAGAGTTGAAAATAGGGTTTTGGGGCTTCACACTAAATCCCAAATCCCTCGTGACTCCCAAATGTCTACAAGGTAGCACTTGGAGGAGTTGGAGCACCAAGGAAGTGGGACTTGGAGGTCAAATGGGATCTAGATGCAATGGAAACCATTCTAGTCCCAACCGACTTTTGAATATAATAAGAGGAAAAATCACCATTCTAATGGGCTGAGATTTTTTCCAAGTCTATCCAATGTAGATTTGGTGCTCAAATGTGCCTCGAAATTTGTTTTTTGACTTTCTAACCTATTGATAGGGTGATTATTTGCTAAATAATATTATTCAAGAGACAAGTTGGGACCTAAAATTCGAGCTATGGACTTCACATTATGAGTCCCAATTCCCACATTTATTCTTTTTCATTCAACTTCTACAACCCAAAAAAGTTGGGATTTGACCCCAAACCAAGACTTCAAAAGTTGGGATTTGGAATGGAATGTAAAGAGGAACTAAATGTTTTTTCATGGTAAGAACTTTGAGATTGCTACTCCAAGTACAACACTTGGCAATAGGACCATGTATTTAAATGCTTGGGGTGGCAATTGGTCGGCTTCCTATTGTGTCGTGTAAAGTAGGCCTGGGAAGGGAATTTCGCCCCTTGTGTAGACACTAAATTTGAACTCAATATTCAGAATGTTCACAATTGTACTCAGTTGAACTCAAAATGAAACCTGAAGTTTTTCAAAATTTCAAAATTTCAAAATGAGGCTTATTTAGTAGCAATGTGTTGCAAAAATCTAGAAGAGTAGGAATATGCTCCTTAACTCTTTCTTATCACATCTTTGACAACTAAAAGCACATGCAATTGTAAAGTAACAAACATGAGAATATGATGGTTGAGATTTGATATGAAAATGTTGCAAAAGTTGACAAAGATAATGATGCATTTAACATCGAATGCTCCAAAATTCATACATTTTCAGTCCCCTTAGTGCTACAAAATTTAATTGAATTATGTAGGTTTCAAGTTTTAGATATCAATAGTAAATATAACTGCATGTTCACGATCTATGAATTATTGTTAATACGTTTTGTTTCAAAGTCACTCATTGCTAAATTATTCTTTTGCATTGCAATTTATAATATATTTTCTACATTTTCAAAGATTTGAAAACCTTCAAGGTATCTTAGGAGTTCAAATGTAAAGCTTGGACTCTAGTCATGATGTAAAACTCAATAAAAAAATTTATATGTTGTTGTTTCCCCTACAAATGTCAATGTGAGTAAAAATTCAAGTTCCAAACATGAAACCATAAATCCTCAAGAAATCATGAAGCTTCTAAACTTCTTTACAAAATTTTGAATTATGTTAGAAGTTTGAAGAAAAGTCAAGGAAATTCATATCAAATTCAAAATAACCTCAAAATTTTGAAGATTTTTTAATAGACATATGTTATATTGGAAAAATCATAATGTGTAGGGTACTAAATGATATGTCATTTTAAAATTAGAAAATGATTACACCTTAGTTATGATTACAACTCAATTCTAAGAGTTTTCAATCTCAAAGTAATAGAGAGAGTAGATGTGTTAACCCCTAAGCACCCCAAGCAACGCCTCAAATATGGCCTCTCCAAATTGAAAGATTTTCTTGTTTGACTATTATAATCTTTTCAACAGTACGGTCAATGGACATGTCCCCTTTCCCTCTAGCTCTAGACTTGTTTCCACTACCAATTGGTATAGTCAATTTATGTGGATCTCTTTTTAGATGATAGTTTGATTGCAATGAATTGAGAAGGGTTTGGATTTTAGTAAACATGAGATGAGCGCTTATAGGTGCAAAATACATTAGTAACAAAGTGATCTATGGCATATACATCTAAGTCTTTTGTAGAAAAATAAATGAACTTCCTATACTTCTTGTTGCTTACAAATTTTAAACAACCTTCAAAAAGAACTTGGATTGAAAATCACAATCCGTCATCATGTAGTATGCATTTGAAATCACTTGTAAGCCACAATTAGGATTTGAAGGCAGGTAGGTAGAGTCTTGTACAATTTGCAAAAAATTGAAAGCAAAGGATAAAAAACACACCTTACATGGATATACATTGTTATTCAAAATGTATGGCTAAGGTAGGATGGCCAAAAATCTAATTGTGACACTCAAGTTGGATCCACTTTTGCTTTGTTCATTCCTAATGTTGAGATAACTTTGCTCAATTTCAAAAAGAAAGAAGTTGAGATTGAGGAATAAAGCCTGAAAGGATTAAACAATTACATAAAATTTCATAAATTTAGTGGCCATGGATCCATGAGGATGAACACATGGCAAAGGATCCACTCAATGGTTTCTACAATCTTATTTTTTGAAGGACTAGAAGGGTAGTCTAAGTTTCCAAAATTGTGAAGATGTATTACAAGATGCAACTTAGAATAATATAATTGGCAATTCTTAAACAATATCCATATGGCTCAATCAACTACTACACTATTTTTCAATGAAATTTGAAGCCAAAATTAAAAATTCCTTTTAAAATTGATTTAAAATTGATTTAAAATTGATTTAAAAGTGATCGTTTGTGATTTTAAAAATAGTTTTTTTTTTTTAAGTTTTTATATGTTAATTTCTAATTTTAGAAGATTTTTAATTTACTTTTTTATTTGAGTTGTTTTTAAAGTGTCAATTTTTTACATAGCAATTCACTTTTTGAATCTAGACCTAGAACTATGACATTTTGAATCATAGAACGTTTGAAAAGCAAAGTCTTTTAGAATTTATCTCATACAAATTATAAAAAACTAGCACAAGAATCTTCAAAAAATGGATGGATGAAAAGAAAACATTTTTGTGAGCTTTGGATGTGTTTGTATTCATTTGGTGTTATAAAATTTAAATGCTTGGTCTTTAATTCCTTAAAGACTAGAGAGATTTCTAGAATTGTGAAAATGGGTTATAAAATGTATCTAAGAATAATATTTTAGTGACTCTCAATTATTGTTGTAAAATCTTATTTATATATCAATTAGTATATAAACCAATATATTTCAACTGTAGTGAAGAATTGAAAATTCCTTCCAAAATTAAATGTAAATTGAATATTTGTGATTTTTGTAAGAATTTATTTTCCTTTGAGTTTAAAATGTTATGTTCTAATTATAGTATTTTACAAAGATTTTTAGTTTCACTTTTTTTTCAAGTTCCTTTCAAAAGGTTCATTTCTTGAATTGAAAAAGTTATATTTCAAGACCATACCTCTCAATACATTTTGAATTATAGAATATTTGCAAAACAAAGTCTTCATGAATCAATTCCAATATAAATGTTCAAAAAACAACATAAGAATCTTCAAAATAAATGAGTAGATGAAAAAAAATGCATTTTTGTATACTTGGGATGTGTTTCAGTTCATCTATTGTTCAAAATTTGACTCTATGACACCCTAAGGTATTAAAGGGTTTAGGAACACTTTTAGATTTATTTATCATTGCAATGGCATTAATGAAGGCTTTATTTAACATCCAAAAAGACAAGAATTGTCCACTCCATGGACCACAATGGGAAGCTATATGGTTTTGCTTTGACCACTTGTAATGTATATTTTTTTTTCAAAAATGAGTCAATTGAAAAATATGCAAATATATTTCTTAACCCCTAAAATGCCCAAGCCCCCCAAATTTGGTATTTGCAAAACCTTGAAGTTAAATAAAACCTAACCAAGTTGCTATTTTTGGTAGTTAATATTTTTGGAAACTTCTTTTTGAAGTCTAGTCATAGCATCAAAAATATGGTTTTGAAAATGATTGATTGTGATTTTTCTATTCAAGATTGTATGCAAGGGTGTCCATTGCAATCTTGACTTTTCATAGTGTTGAGGGCTCTTGGAAATGAGCCTCAAATACATTAGAGCTTGGAGAAAAAACCACATTAGAAATTCATCTCAAAAAAATATAGAGTAGATTTTGAGAAGCCATAAAGTGATTGGAGTTATTCATTTTAAGCCCTTCAACCTCATATTGTTTTTGGTGACCAACTTTTCAGATTTGACATGTAAAAAGAGGATTGAAAGACTTCGACTCACTTTTGCAATTTTAACACCCTCATGATCAAACATTATAATCTTTCAATCCATAAGTGGCATTGCTGTGTTTTCTTTTTCTTAGCGATCTCTAACATGCCTTGGATTGAATCTGTTCGATTACATTTAATAAAAAATTGATTCATCTTATCAAAATGTTGGCTTTCTGTTCAATGTAGAGCAAATTCCTAGAAGCTCAAAGAAGGCCTTGGGTATTTAGGGGTTAAATTTCCATTGTTTGGAATTTTTTTTATAGAAAACAAAAAATGCACAAAAAAACAGAAAAGAAAACTCTTGTAAATTCTTTAGTAGAAGTCCACATACGTGCAAGGTCCAAAACAGAATGACAAATTGACAATGTGCTATTGTACAGCAATGGAAGGTGGGATATATTGGTCACCCACATGGTACAATTGTGACAATCAATAACTAGTACCTACATAATGAGAGGCTTTGTCCTTGAAGGCCTTGTAGCACCAGTTTGCTTTTTGAGTACCTTACCTTAAAGACCTTCTTCACATTCGTAGTAGTTGTAGCTTCTGTCAATGCAAACCRTAGCATAGCTAGGGCTCCCTTTGCGTCCAGATCCAATAAATAATAGCTGAAGGAAAAATGAATAACTTATTGCAAGTCAGTGAAGAGAACAGATGCCATAAAAAAAAATTGTCCACCTGCAGGAGGTCCACCTGTTATTTCTTCAGGACCAAGCTTCTTGCGCTTGCATTGGCCACCTGGCTGCAGCAAAGCAAACCCCCCTATAAGTTAATTTAGGTTAAGGTAGGAGGTCCTAAAATGGGGCAGATTCTAATACCAATCAGGCTTTGGAGGTGTATTTTGCACTCTCGAATGTACAAGCAGTCTACATTTGAGGAGGTGGTCGGTTTCATAGCCCATAGAAATGCATTTTTTTGCAACTTCAAAAATTCATGACTAATTCCACAAAGCTCCAAAAAATATGAAATGACTTGGGTTAAATGCCAATTTCACTTGTCTTTCAAGGAAAATTTATTGAAATTTGTTTTTGAGCAATTTCACCTTGCCAAAATTGAGCTTCATCCCTTACAACAATATCACTTCTGAATTGAAAGATTATTGATAGTGTTTGATCATGAGTTAGGGTGTTAAAACTACAAAAGTGATTTGAAGTCTTTCAACCCTCTTTTCACATGTCAAATCTAAAAATTTGGTCACCAAAAAAATATGAGGTTAAATAACCTAACATACATAACTCCAATCAATTTATGACTTCTCTAAATCTACTCTAAATTTTCTTTAAATGAGTTTCTAATGTGATTCTTTCTCCAAGATCTAGTATATTTGAGGCTCATGTCCAAGAGCCCTCAACACTATGGAAAGTCAAGATTGCAATGGGCCCCCTTGCAAAAAATCTTGAATTGGAAAATTGTAATCCATCATTTTCAAAATTGGATTTTTGATGCTAAAATTAGACTTAAATAAAGAACTTTCAGAAAATATTAATTACTGAAAATAACGACTTGGTGAGGTTTTATTTAACTTCCAAGTGTTGTCATCACCCAAATTGGGTGCCTTGGGCATTTAGAGGCCAAGTTAAGTGAATTTGGTATGTTTTCTCACTATCTACAGCCTTGTGATGATGCAAACACTCCCGTTGATGGCGCCAATACGGATTAGGATACAAAATACAATACCAAATAGAGGATAGTGAGTACAAATACCAAAAATTGTTTTGAATACAATATGGAATATGAATACTGATATGTTGTATTGAATAAAATAAATGATATGATATAAAGTACAAATATGGAATATTGTAATGAAATACTATATTGAATATGATACAAAATACAAAGACAAAATACTACACAAATACTGAATATTGCATGTGGTGATAATATCCCATATTGTTTGCCACCACGGAAGCTTTCTAAAAACATGAATTGTAGAAGGGGGGGCACAAATTCTAATTTACAAAAACAGATAATCAATTCATGAACTAATTGAGAAAATCAACTTGAGCCACTATCCACTCATAAGGTTGTACACAATTGACACCCAAAATGTTTTCTCACAAGGCAAATAAACTTAACTCCTAACTGCCTAAGCAACCATATATGGTTGATCTGAAATTTCAAGCTCATTTCTGTGTAGGCAATTGAATTCTTTTGATCGTTTTAAACAAAATTCGGCTAGTTTTGAAGGTTAACTATTGAAAACCTTCATTTTTCATTGAAAAAAACAAATTTGATTATTGATAGATCTTTAAAGGAATATGTGTCCATTAGTGGAAGAATAAAACTTGCCAATTTTACTTCATTTCCCAGCGTTTAGCAAAGTTTGCTAATTTCACTTGATTTGAGATCTAAGAAATTGTACATATCCATTTACTTTCAAAAATGGTCCCAGTGGAAAGAGTAAAGTATTTTAATGGTTTTCACCATTGAAAACTAAATTATGCAAGTGTTGATTTGGAGGTATTTCCAAATTCTGCTTATTGAAAAAAAAATGCATTTCAACAATTACAAGGTGGATTGTGTAATGATTTTGATAGCTTTTCATGTGAAATTAAGTTTTTTGGAAGTTCATTTAAAATTTTTTTGACTAAATTAGTGTGCTAACACTCTTTGTATTTATTCATATCACCTCCAATTCCAAAAAAAATTTATATGCAAGTTTGTGAGACATTGCGGGAAAAAGCACATACTAAAAATAGAAAATGTACATTTTTCTTGTTATAATCTGACAACTCCTATGCAATTTTTCACTCAAAATTGGTACACTTATTAATAGAAAAGCTCTTTTAAACATCTTTATGGTTAGATTTTGAAAAATAAACAATTTGCTTCATTGATGATAACTACAAGCCAATGCTATTTTTTCGTAGTCAAAAGGCACTTGAAAAGGCCGAGGCATTTAGGGGTAGATGTAATTGATCACAGCTCTTATCTATGACAGGAACAACTACCTACTCGCCTTTCAATTTGGAAAATCATTTGTAATGCATGTTGTGTAAAAAAATTAATAATTTATTTTGATAAGATTTGCCATTCATGTCTTCTTCATTTTTTTTCTTGCCAAAAATAGTTACAAATGTTTAGTGCACTCAACTCTCCAAAGACATTTGTTTTTTTCTAATATAGACCTATAAGATAGACCCCTATGACCATAAAATGTGTTTATAATATAAAATTCTAGGCTCATAAACTCATAGATTATATACTCACATGCTAGCATTCCTCCACCAAATGTAGTGAATCAACAAAAGACATCACTTCATTACTTGCCTCGTGCCTTCAACATGACTTCATTCCTTCTTGCCAAAGTGTCAAAAGGTAGGTACTCCTAAAATAGCATTTTTTGCTACTATTAGTAGTTATTATTATCAGACTAGTCAAATTTCCATGTTGGCAAGAAAAGGGAGGTTCTAAGACCCTAAAGAATACAACAACATTTGTATACCATATGCAAAAGTTATGAAGGAGCAAAGTATTTTTGGGTAGAAGTTCTAAAATCATTTCTTCAACGCATGTACACATTGATTTTGGAGATGTACACAAAGTGATGATGGCTGTTTTAGGCAGAGGGTAATTTTGGGTTTATCCACATGAAAATTGAAGTGAAGACATTATCTAGACAAAATGTGATGTTAAAGTCTAAAGTCCCAATGTTGTTCTTTAATAAAAAAAAAAACTCAAAATTGTTGTTTCTAATTGTAAAGAGCTAAAAACTTAAAAATTGATTAGATTTGATATCAAATCATAGGATCTTACTCTAAACTAGTACAATAATATGTGGAAGAAATTTTAGAAACTTTGACCACCTAGATCGCAAGATATTTGCTTTAACCCATAAAGTTCTTTGACTATGTTCTCACCAAAAATGCTTCAAAACTGCCATTTCTAGTACAAGTACCAAGTTTTTGAAAAATATCAGTTTTTGACACATGTAAGTGTAGGATCTTGTATTAATCTAGTTTGAGAATATGTGGAAAAAATTCAGAAATTTCCACCATGTAGATTGCAAGATATTAGCATTTGAAGTTGCAAAAATCCTTTTTCTGGCCCTGCAAAAAACCAAGCAGCTGCACTTCACAAGGTCATATCATTATGAAAAAATGTCCAAAATACTTGTGCTTCTTTGAATTCATTTTTCAGGGCAAGTTGGCTACATAAATGAAAAATTTTAGATCATTTGGAGTTGTACAACATATAAGAAACAAATAGTAAGTAGAGAGAAATAGAGAATGATTCAAAATACTAAATTGTTAATAAATTATTTGTAAAATTAAAAAACTCCAATCCAAATGGTTGAATTGTTATTATAAACAATCTAGATCCAGTAGCATTTTTTTTTTCCAAAATATTGAAATTTCAGTAAAATAAAGGACTTCAAAGTTTTTTTTGGTGTAGGGATTCCATAACTGCCCGCAAACTAAAAAGCCTCATAACTTTCATCTCAACTATTGAAATGCAATGATTTCAAATCTGCCCGAACTGCCCGAGTTGAGAAACAAACAACATATTATGCAATGACTTTTGACTCATATTTCCAAATGTCTTGAAATTTGTGCATATGAAAGATATTCTTTGTACTCACACTTTATCAAAATTTCAGCCCAAAATATACAAATCTTTAGTCACACATACTTGACCAAAATTTATATGTTGCCAAAAAACGCATGTTGGTCCTTTAGGGGTTAAAGTGAAGAAAATAAATTTTTTGTACCTTGTTTGATTGGATTAAATGACTTTGAATCTACTTAACTTAATTTTCTTTGCAAGTTAGGTTTCAAATCTAAATTTTTTATGTTGAAGAATTGAGTTGAAATTTAGGGGAATTTCTTTATAAAAATGCACTTGATTTTTTCATAGAAATATTTTTAAGTAGACATAGGTATGAGATAGAAGGAAAAACAAAATTGTTGATAGCTCTACAATGGAATTGAAACACACTAAAATATTCATATAGTACAATTGGAACATTGATGCCAAATAATTAATTAAAGTTCCTAAAGTAGATTCTCCTCTCTAAAATTTTAAAATTCTTGACATTATATTCAAAGTGTATTTGAATTATTTGGCAACCAATTGCAAAGGCCATTTAAATTGGAGATCAGAAGACAAGCTTTTTATAGAAGTGGAGTGGTAGGGGGTAAAACAACCCATATAAATTATATATTGGATGCGGTGTATGTGCTTGTTGTACTTGGGTGTTAATTGTATTCTTAACCAAGTCGGTCTGTTGAGTTTGTGGTGGTAGTTGAAGTATGTGATGGTGTGATTGGTATGCTTTAGTAAAAGATGTTAAATCAATTGGGAAGTTTGCTTGTTTAAAGAATGTTGCTTGGTTGAGTAATGGTCAATCATTGAAGTTGCAATTTAAGTATATTTGAGAGTGCATGTTGTTTGCAAATCAGAGTAAGTATTTCAGAGTGTATGAGAGCCAATCGGTTGATTATAAATAGGAAAACAAGCATGTATGGCAATGAACAAGGTTAAGGATAAGAAGAGTAATTTTAAGTCCATTAGGAATGAGCGTAAGTTTTGTAGGTCTCAAAGTTATTCCAAGCAAAGTTGTGAAAATCAGGATGTGCAAAGCAAATCGCTAGTTCAAGATTTGGTTGTGTCCTTAAAAGAGAAATCCTACATGGCGAAAGGTCGGCCACATCAAACTTCCAAAAAAAATAACTAAAAAAATAATTTTTCCATTTTTTCTCACTGTCTTTGCAATTTAAAAAAAAATCAGTAGCTGAATTTCAACTGGTGTGGCCAGTTTCTTGCCTAATGAAAGGCCAACCTGTAGAGGTAAGGTAGGAGGTTTTGAAACCGCTCAGCTGAATTTCAACTGCTGCTACAAAAGTGGAGGCTTATTGGGGGGCCGGTTTCTTGCCTAATGAAAGGCCAACCTTTAAAGGTAATGTAGGAGCTTTTGAAACCGCTCATCAAAAGGTTGGTTAGAGTAGAAAGAAAACTTTAAAATAGTGAATTTAGACTATTTTAAGCCTATTAGGGGCCCCTTCATAGGCAAAAATTTAAGTTAAATTGAAATTGAAGTTAAATTACTTTTCTAAATGTAAATAGGTCTATAAGCCTAGGATGGATGAAAAAATAAAATAAAACTAAAACACTTGAATGAATGAGGTGTGACTTAGGTCACATCCCTTCAAATTTCCACTGGTTAATTTTTTTTAGGAAAACCATAAGAAACTCAAATCAAAACAAACAATGGGCATTGTGTAAGTCCCAAAATTCTTTTAATATATGTTGCACTTTAAGTATTATGCTCATTGTAGTGTGTTTTTATATTACCTTTGGCTTGTTGTGTTTTTGTATTTATGTGATTGTGGTGTTAGGGTTTCTTTACCTAGCTTGTGCTTGTATCAGTAGACTGTGAGGGTCTATGTGCTGAGCAAATTTACTGAGCAAATTTACTGAGCAAATTTACTATAGCGGAGCAATTGGAGAAGAAGTTTAGTGTGAAAGAAGATTGTGAGTGCTTTGTGTTATTTGTGAGTTGAAATTATTGTAAGAGATTTGATTGCCTCGGTGAGTTGGAGGAGTAATTGGCATTGGAGGAGAATCTAAATCAGATTCAAGCTCATAGTGTGTGCTGTCTTTTGCGTGGATAGTGAGGCATGCCTCACTATCCACCTAAAAGAATTTTTTTTTAAATTATTAACTCAACCCAACCCCAAACCAAACAAACTAAGTTTATAAATATATAAATTTTTAAAATTAAAAATTTGTGTCCCCCCTTCTACCTCTTATAATCTTCATAAGGTAATAGTATGGACAATCAATATGGGATTTTATCTGTACACATATTTAGTATATGTGTTTTGCACACGTATTTTGTACACGTATTCAGTATACATATATGGTTGAGACGAACGGGAGCTTGGATTGGGAGGGGGGGTATTTTTAATTTTGATCCAATGGCTGGGAAGGTTTTAAAATTGGATCCACGGTTGTCAGTAAATGCCGGGGGGGGGGGGGGGGAAGTCAAGATGGAGAGCCATCTTTTCAGTGGATAGGGCGGAGAGGAAGTCCGATGTTGCTACAACCTGCGTTGCAAAGTTCAAATGGAACTTTCTAATAACAATGTGGTGATCTTCATCAACTTTTCAAATTGAGTGAATCAATGCATTGGAAGGGAATTTCGACCTTGGATTTGTGGTGGTGATGTGCGCAGGATGAATAAGGGAAATTTGACCCATGTGGTTTGGACGATTTGACCTAAACATTTGACCTAAAACATGGAAAAAGCTAAAAAGAAAAGGCCAAATTTTTGGTACAACCCCTATACCCCTATACTTTGCATTGACTGAGACAATTTGACCTATGATTGACGGACTTAGGCAATTTGTGTTAGGATTGCTCATGGCAAGCACTTACCAAACAATTTGAACACCATTTATAAAAAGAGTAATTAATATACTATTTGTAATATTTTCAAAGTATTATCTTGGAATTGACTAAGTCCTAGATCATTCATTGCATAAGACAATTTGACCAAACCTGAAGTTTTGACTAGACTATTTGACCACCTTGTAGAACACTACATAGCAGCCCTTATTTTTATTTTTTTTTGTTTTTGCCAAGGTGGCCATGGCCAGTTTTAGTATAGTGAAGAACTGGCTTTTAAAAAAAAATTAGGGATGAAATAAGATGGCAATTTTGCTAATTCTATTTTCAAAAATTGGCTATACAACTGTAACTATTGTGGCAACAATTGGCAATCCAAATTTGTCTTTGGGTGAGAACATTTGGCAACTTTGTTGAGCAAATTGTAGGTTATTTGGCAGCCTCATTTTTTAAGAGGATGATTTGAAGCGACACACCCTTCTAATTGAGTGCAACTATAGCTACAAACTAAACAAAATCTTGAAATTTAACTTAGTTGACTGAGAGGCAATTGAAATTTTGTTTTAAAACAAATCATTTATAAAGTTCATAGGGAAGTAGCTTGTATGTTCTATGGTACAACCCATCCATTGAAAAAAAAAAGCCCACAACATGCTTGGGTTGAGGGAAACCAAGAAAACTTCAAACAAAAGAAAGCTAGCAATGCTATGGATTTAGGCCATAATGGCGATCCACAGCTCCTATCCACTGGTCGTATGCTTTAAAGTATGGAAAATTCTCTAATGTAAAGATCTTTTGGAAATACATCCCAACAACCAATTGAAGGTGGAGATTGAGAGAATTACGCAACTTGCTCTTCAAGAAGGCCAAGGAGCTGAAGCAACGTTCATCTTTGACACTACCTAAGACATGAACAACTGCCACTTCCACCAATCGAAAGTACTCTAGAAATCCTTTTACGCGTAGAACCGTGCTAGCTTCCAAGTCTCTCCACATTCGTGTGAGGAGATTAAGGTCAAATAGAGAATAAAAGTGTTTGTCAATTACAAGACTAAAATCAGGTACTTTCAAGTTTTAAGTATTATTCTATTTGAAAAGTGACATTAGTCACATTAAAGATAGATTGAATACACCTTTTCCTGTAAGAACCCTTATACTTGTGTTTTCTTGGGTTTTGGGAATTGAACCAAGTCCTAGATTACAATTAGTCTTTTTCATGTACTTTTTTTTGGTGAAAATATTTTTAGTTTATTTTTCAGGCAAAGAGAAATAGATTCTAATTGTAACACAAGTCATTTTGTACTTTTTGAAGGATTTTTGAGTTGAGAATTTCAAACAAGATTGGCCAGGTCCCTATTTATGGCCGTAGGTCTTTCATATATTGTTCACTTGCAACTTCTAAAGAGAAATGGAGAAAGCAAATAGAATGATTAGCTCTTGCAATAAATACTTATTTTTTATCGATCCATTTAATGACTATAGAAGGTCCATTTAAAGACCATCTTATGTCCATTTTAGGTGAGTCTATATGTGTGGTTCTAAATGCCCGCTTGCTTTCATAGCCTCCTACCTTAGTGAAAATGAACAAAATTATACAAAGTGGGTTGTTTACATTATTAATTTTATAAACTAAAAAGGGACAACCCATAAAATGGGATTTTCCATGTAAATTGACCTTAAACATTTCAATGCAAATGTCACTTGGAATTTGTGTTCGGCTAACCTTTCTTGGTGGGCTTGATGTATATTCCATAGGACTTCCACCGCTCTTTTCTCCTAGAGTTATGTGTTATGRGAGGGGATGAGATGTAAAAACTTGTGAAAAAAAAGTGTTTAGAGTATGAGAATTAAGCATGCCTTTTGCAAAATAATGCATTGCATCTAATTTAACTTGTTTCTAAGACCAAATTCTATAGATTTTTGCCAGAATTGTACAACCTCTATTCATATGAGCCCATGGTTMATTTTGTTTAACTCCTAATAACCCAAGAGGGATATACTTTCATAATGGGCCAAATCTACCAAGCACTTGAGCAATTTATTTGCTCATATTTTTGGAGATCAAATCAACTGTAACTATAGGACTGTGAATTTCACATTGAAGGTGAGCAACCCAAATTTTTTTAGATTATTTGATTGCATGGTGTAAGATAGAACCACCCATTGTCGATCACGGTCCAATAAACAACCTATAGACTAACGCATTTTCAACCAAGGCTAGAATGCTTTTTTTACTCCTTTTCAAAGGTTGGACTAAAAGTTCATGACACATGCCCCAACTTAGTGTGCAAAAATGTAGGAAGCAGTGAGTGGAAAAGTAGTTTTTTGAGTGATTGGAATTGGAAGAGTGTAGAAATTGGCAATGTGTCCAGTGCACTTTTTGCGTTTGAAACTTCAAAATAGCTTCAATTTAAGCGATAAAACCACCAAAGTTTTTGCAATCCCCATTATTTTTATCATTGCACCTCTAAAATATTTGTTTTGTGTTGCACTACACCAAATCATGTCTAGAACTACTTAAGTGTTTGGTTATAGGTGGTTCTACCTTACTTGAAATTAAAATTTGAAGTTTTCTTTGAATCAATGGAAAATAGGGTAGTGCCCTTTGAAGGAGCATATCTAAGTGAGAAAATTTCAAAATGATGACCTTTTGTGCTTAGAAAAAGACAAGAGAATTGAATATGCCATTAGTTGTTTTTTCAACCCCTGAGGAGACTGTTTTGGGGTTGTTGCCCGAAACTGTTCCCTACACAGGGAACTAGCGACAGCTGATTTGAAATTTTGAATTTGAATTTTTTTTTTTTTTCAAAAATCTTAGAAAGTATAAAGAAACTGAAAAATGATTTAAGAAATTATTATTTTTTTCAATTTTTTTAAAAATAATTAATAATTAATTAAAACAATTTATTAATAAGTATTATCTGAGTTCCTAGAGTTCCCAATGTGTTCCCACAGCCCGGGAACTCGCAATATTCTAAATGGTCCAAAAAACATCTAATGTCATCTAAAAGTTCACAACATTCCAAGCATTTTTCAATTCATGGTGGACCTTGTAATGTATAATGTTCACTAAAATGGGAATATTGTATGTAAGAAAAAGAAGAATGGAACACTTGTCTTGTCCTTTAGCTCCCTGAATTTGCCTTTTTTTGAGGTGGGCAACAATTCCATTGATTGGTTGACTTTTTAGTCTAAGATCCCAAAGCCCTCTTCAAAACGAGCTGTAAACAATATCACACACCATTCAACTTTGAGAAATTCCACATGATGGAGTTTAACTTGGAATTTGAGTAAACTATTGCCGTTGGATCTAAAATGCAATCTATTTTCTAAAAATAATTTTCAATTAAAAAAACAATCTAAATGGGAGAATGTGCAATTCCGAAAAGAGGGGCAATCACCAAACAATGGTCACTTGGGTCATTAGGAGTTTAAAAAATTTCAAGCACTTTGAAAATTCATAATTGATTCATACAATGTTTAGAAAATGCATGCTAAAAAAATAGAGAATCCTCCTTATTTTGTTGAAATCAAATAGAATTCAATTGTAAAACAAAATACTATACCACCACCACCCACCACAAGGTTGGGCAATAAGAGTTAAGTGAAGAAAAGATCTTAGCATACAACTTAAATTAACAATGGTCAACCTCTTGAATGGAATCTCCTTTCATTCTTCCAACAAGATTCAACCAAAATTATATACTATTTAATAATAGGAACCATACTCGAATGATTATTTTAGACAATTGTAGATTCAATTAAACTTTCCTTATGTTAAGGTAAACCAACCTTACTACCACCTCCATCTCAATTCCATTTACTACAAGAGAACAATTTCAATTCATACACAATTAGTCAATTTGGACTTATCAATTTGGGCGCTTTTTTTAGTGGTTGTTAAGGTAGACACCCCCAAAATGGCACTTGGCCTTAAAATGCCATCTTCAGACTCTATACATCTCCAAAACCAATTATGTCAGTAATTATGTAGATAGAAGAAATGCTTTTAAAAACAAACTTTGACCCTCTATAACTTCTGCATATTGTATCCAAGTGGCGTGCTCTTTGGTGCATTGGAACCTCCTTTCACTTGCCAACAAGACAATATGAAAATTTGAACAGCCTAATAATCTATATATTAAGTAAGCATGGAATATTCTTTCTTAATTTGTTTGTTTGTTTGTTACGTTGAGATCTCCCGGACCATGCACCCTCGGGTCGCATGCTTGGTACCATCAAAAAGCCCTCAACGAGGAAGAGTGTGCAGGCTTGGTTTTATAGAGTATTGACCTATGAAATGAAAGTTATTGATTTTTTAGTTATTTTTGTATCTAGAAATTTATAAAATAGCCCATGCGTCCCCCATTTGTGTGCTTGGTATTGTTGAAATAAAAAAATTCTAAAGTAGAACAGTGGAATGCCTTCAAGCAAGTTAGTCAATTTTGACATTTCTTAGCCCCTTATGTTTGTGTAAGTCACCCATCCATGACCACAATCTTTAGCAACCCTTTAGCATCATGACAATACACAGCCAAAGWGGACACATCAACATGTGGTTTAATTAGTGCGGGTTTAGGTACCCGTGCTTTACCACTTTAGTCTCAACAAACTTTGAAAAACTTACCCTAAACCGCCCATCAACAGGGGGCCATATTTCCAACCAAAGGTGGAACAGATTTCCGTTTTCTCTTTGGAATGTGTGTTTTTAATTTTTTCAAGGTTTTGACCGATAAGTTCATAACACATAAGTGAGCAAGAAAGTATAAAGCAATGAGCAAGAAAGTAGTTCTTGAATGATTGGAATTGGATAACTCTAGATGTAAGTCAGGGGTCAAGTCCAAYTTGGTTGCCTTTCAAAATTCATAGTAATTTCATTTCAAGAGATGAAATTACCAAAATTTTGCAATCTCCATMATTTTTGTCAATTCACCTCTGAAAATATATGCTTAGCCTAGCACTACCCTAGATCATGTCCAAAATTGCTTATTTGATCAGTTACTGGTCCCCCCACATTAATCAACTTGTTCTTATGCATAACTCAGGGACCATTGATTCAAAGTAGCTAAAAATAAGATTTAATATTCTAAATTGCTATTGCATTTAATCTTGTAAGCACCAAGAGGGAAGTGCTAGCTTGTGAGTACAAAATCTATGAGCTTAGAAGTCTAGGATTCTATATTATAAATGCCTTCTATGATTATATGCACCTATATTATAAACTATTTTTATATTTTAGTGTATCTATGTTATAGGTGCATAAGTTATAAACACCTTCAAATGGTTGTAGGTACATACCTACAACTAGGGCCAAAGTTCGTAGGCTCACATCTTTACATTCACGCACTAGCATCATCGACTTTTAAAAAAATAATAAACTATGACTTGTATTTCACATCTATAGGGTTCGGTATACCATTGCATTTAACAATATTTATCAATMGAATTTAGAACCAAATTTGAAAAATTTATTGTAATTGATTATGAATTGGATGTTTTTTTTTCTTAGGAATTTTCAAGTTAAAATAAGTCTGTTTTTAAAAATGAACCCTTAAAGGATGGAGGGTGTTTTGGAAGAAGAAAAGTCCAAAGCTCCCAGATTTCAAAAAGCGACTGGATCAACGCGACCAAATCAACAAAAAAACTGAAGTTTCTACTAGTACCACTACACAATTCTAAAATCCACACAACAAACCCTTCCAATAACCAAACACTAACCACACAATTCAACTATCAATTCAATTGTGGTAGAAACCGAATCTTGTATCGCCGCCCAATGACCACACACTCTGTGGTGAAGGGATGCAAGTAATTTTTAACTAGATTTCAACTTCATTGCTTTTAACTTGCAATATAATTTGTAGGAATAAAAAAAAATTGCATTCCGTTTGTTGAAGGTGAATCTTAACATGACATTTAATAATTATGCCAAATTTAAAAACATGTAAGTCTCAATATTTATGTGGAGAAGGATTTGGATTGTGTCTGTGCAGTGATTGGCAAGTTTACTATACATGGTGGAAATTTCTGAAATTTTTTCCACATCTTCTCAAACTAGCATACAACAAGATCTTACGGTTACATGTGTCCAAAAATTTGGTACTCGTACTACAAATGGCAGTTTGGAAGCGCTTGTGGTGAAAACATAGTCCAAAACCTTGAATGATGGATTATAAGAAATTAATGAATTAGTTAATTGATTTTAATTTACTTTTTTCCAGACCCGCTCTAAATCATATTAGTTGTATACTTGTCAAAAATCTTGGGCAACTTAAACTTTGATGTGAAATCCTGATCGGATTAAAACTTTGGACATTTGATAGAAAGAATTATATTTCCACACCTTCTACTAAAATACCGAAAGACCATTCAAATTTGACTTTATATAGGAACCTATGAAATTCCTACTTCTCTAATTGAAGGCCGATTATCTTGTGCTTCTTTAATTGAAGGCTGTGCTTCTTTACTTGAAGGCCAATTATCTTGTTGGGATTAATCCCAAAATCCCTAAAAGCTCCCAAATCCAAAATGTAGGCAAAATATAGAATACAATGGCCATTGCTGCAGAACTGAAAGCATAATTATTCATCCATTTTTGCTGAATAACTTCAGTTGTAACCCCTTTGGTGCACATTGGGAAGCTATTGTATTATAATGGTGGACAATTTCTAAATAGTAGAAATGAGTAAAGATGTCAAGAATATATGAAAAATTGAGTTGCTCAAAGATGTGAGTTATTCTATGAAAAACTGTATTGGTTCTTTCTCAGCAGCATCTAAATGGATACATTCCAGTTCTGAAATGTGCATCACTAGAATAATTTTGCCTATGATGGGCTGGTTCCATTTGGCCCGTCATAGATTGAGTTACCTTAACCCCTCACTGCCGGAGGGGATGAAAAGTGTCCTCACATAGACTAGCAGTCAAATTCAAAGTGCTGTAACTTTTGCATCCAATGTACAAATTCAATAAAACTTGTTAGAAAAGTTGAACATATTAGACTTGTTTGAGTGGTAAAATTTTCAGATCAATACAAGATGTACTGAATTTTTGAGAGACATTCAAAGTTCACAGGTTCAATATGAATTCACCACATTGCATTCTGATGGCTACAACTTCAAGGGCTTTTAACTTTTTCATAAAATGCTTTTTTTCAATAATTTTTTTTGGGTTTTATTCCTCTTAAGTTCTAGTTATTGTGGTGGCCAGTGAAGATGGAGCCCCATTCCAAGCCATTGACTCTGGCAGCAATTGCAGGCGGATTGCCTCCATACGTCGCACCAATCAAAGCATACTTGTAGTTTCCAAGCGGGGATCTGCCAAACCAACCCAGATACACACAATACATTAACAATAAGACGATGATGAACAGTACAACTCAACACAAAGTTAGGCAGGTTTCAAAACAAAACAAAACACAAAACCCCCCCAGTATAATAACACAAGAAGCACGAAACATAAACACAAACACATCTCAAAGAAATAAGTACAAATTACGTAAGCTACACAATGCAATGGTAGACGATGAAACAGATGAGGTACGGCATAATTTACAACAAAACAAGTATGCTCTTTTTTCTTTTCCAAGTACCACGAATTCTAGTTTTGAAATGTGCACCACTACAGTAGCAGAATAATTTTGCCTGTGATGGGTTGGGCTGACTCCCATTTGGTGGGCTTGTCATAGGTTGAGTTACCTTATGCTCTCTAAGAAAGAAATGAAAATGAAACCAGGGATGGCAAAATGCACGATAGAAAATGAAACTTACTGGTAGCCAGCTTGGGATGTGATCTTCAGCAGTTGCCACGGGCAACCATCAGCGTACATCCGAACGGACTTTGTCGCGTACCCGTTGAGGGTGTACGCATTGGGAGCCTTGAAATGCCACGATAGATTGCTGCCAAACTTGTCAGGCTTGGTACATGTTCCCACCTTGCCGAGGGCTTTGCCTCCAGCCACTTCAGCCATGGTAGCATAGAATCCAATGTATTTCCACGTGCCRCTCTGGAACCTGTACAATACAAGGGAGCCATGAATGCCACACTTTTGGATAATTAGGCAAAACGGAAAGCTAGCCACTCAGGGAAAAACCACACGGCCTTTCACCAATTATATTTCATTATATATAATAAAACCGTTTCAATGTGGTCAACAATTTTGTGTGAGTGTATGTAAAAGAAGTTGCAGAATAAGCATGTATGCATGCGCACAGAACTGATTGAATGATTGTGCCAAATAATGTCTACTCATCTAATAAATATACACATAAAGCTAGGACATTCAACGTATTCTGTCCATACATTGTGCCCATTGTAAGCAAAGTACAAATGGGGCCATAACAATCATGCAATCAACCTAAAGCATCCGCTCTAGAATAATTGAGATTTGGGTCACAAAAAGGAGAAATGGTGGTCACAATCAAGCCTTCTGAAAGACGAGAAAGGAATGACGTAATGTAGGAATTTCTACCATTTTGGGGTGAAACCATCACAAAGATTACTCTTTTAGTTTAGGATTTAGGACTCTTTTAAAATGCAGGATAKTTTAGGGAGATAGTGAGGAGACCAGGTTCAGTAACAAAACCATTGTGAATGCATTTTATGTTGGTTTAGGATATCTGATTTTAATTGCTATCACCTTCTCTTTACTCATGTGGATTTTTATATTCATGAAATGTTTTCAACCATCCCATGGCGGGGGCTTAACTTATAAGTAGTAGAAACTGACGGACCTGTACATCCTCTTCCCGGTCAAGAACATGGTCTGTACGAAGGTCCCCGGGGGCGTCAGCGCGGGCGGCATCGTGGGAGGCACCTGGTCTTGCGTGTAGAACGTGAACTTCCCTCCGAAGGGGACGCCGGAGACGGCGCCGTAGGAGGAGCACAACGCCTTRCTGGGCGGCAAGCCGCCGGTGGTGGCCGTGAGCGAGACGAACGCCACTTGGTCGGCATCGCCGGCGCCGCGGTGTACCTTCACCAGCGCCAAGTACGAAGCCACCGCCGCTGGAGACACTTGCACGGTCTTCAACGGAGAGGCTGCGCACGCACCATTGGGCAAGCAATGCCATGAGATTCGAGGTCCAAACACGAAAAATCAATCAAAACGCGGCTACCACACACAAYAGCTTCACGAGCATACTCTTTCATATTGAACCAGGATAGTCAGATTTTGAAGTAATTTTGTTAGCGCAGCAGAGAGGATTCCAACAAACCAAAAAAACACTTCATTTGGGATACAATATGCAATTTAAGATACATGTATTCAAAGTTTAACCAGTGCATGATCTGAAGAGCAGTAGGAGATTGAAAGACCAAACATAACTGAAACTCTATTGTTTACCACATCTAACCGATTCACAAGCTGATACTCTTAACTACCATAATGGTCAGATTTGCTAGTATTCTCGTTAGCACGGCAGAGAGGATTCCAACACACCAATGAACACTTCATTTGAATGTTGCATGCAAAAGTTATAGATGTTCAAAGTTTTTCCGATGCATGATCTAAAAACCAACATGGGTTTTGATGTTGRGATGATGTACACTCCCAAAACTAATATATACTCATTCTGCAAGATTTTGAAGTGTTGTATGATTGTAAGTTCCTGTTGCAATTAGGTTTCCTTGCGGTATGACAAAGACTCGAAGTAGATCAASGTAGCATGAAAGAAGAGCCCTTGTTACGCGGAGATGTCACGTGGCGAGATATGAGTGGCAAGGGATGTTATTTTCATAAGGATTTACTTTCACTTTGCGTTCACATTAATGGACATGATTGGAAACGTAAATGGATGGAAATTTCTTAAATCATGCTTGATGTAGGGATCTTGAAATGACACCAAAATAGTAAAGAAAGACAAGGGATGGCTATCGGTGTAGCCATTCTAGTTTATGGTGCAAATGCCGCCGCAACAAAAGTGAGTTCTGTACATAGAGGTTATGGGAGTTTATWGTACCTTGAAGACCACTGATGGACGTTCCAGATTCATAAGACCCACCACCAGAGTTGACGATGTTCCAGAAATAAGTGATTGAGCGTTCTTTCGGGTCATACACAGACCAGTATGCTCCAAGCTTCACACCGGCAGGGGTATAGAAAGTGGCAGTAGACCCTGTTTTAGTCCAAGATCCGTGTTTACACACATATTTCTGCACTCCTTTCTGGATCGTCCCGGAGAATGTCGCGCTGCAAAAGTACCGACAACCAGTTCAACAGAATGCAGAAATTATGCAGAATCCTAGAAATGACATTTACMGCTATTGTTACCACTAAAATACTCACAACCTCTCCTCTCACCCAGAATGCTCCCTTATTTGGTTTACAATGACAGAGTTCGTTCCTGGACTGAAACCTCAGATCTGCATCTCAAGACCGACAATAGCGCTTCACAAGTTTGGATCTTTTCAACGAGCCATTAGACTGACAAAAATGTATGGCCATCTTTATATATTCTACTTCAAAGGAGGTTCTGTGCGCAACCATAGCTGATGTGTACAGGTGAGGGAAAGCTAGAATATATACCTGTATCCTTTAGGAGGCACCAGGACGTGCGCGGAAGCAACGCTCCATGACAGCGCAGCAAAGATACACAGGAGAACAATCTGTCTCGACATTTCGATAAAACCTCTTTTTGCTCTTTTCAAATCCTATCCGGAATCTTCAACACTTGATCTGAAACAGGCACGAGCTCAAGTTACTAACACTGTGTATTATCTAAACAAAACATACTCAACTCGCTCACAATACCGAATCAATGCTGCTCGGTCAATGGCATACTTTACAAGTACATTATAACCGTCAAAACCYCAATGCGGATTTTAGTGAAGTAATGCAGTTCCAATGGCTCAACCGAGAACTCAGATCTACGGTTGCGGCTTCCAGTGCTTTGGAATGTCAAAATGTTGCCGCTCGAAAACACCCTACTTTTTCGGATATCACCATTCAATAACTGAAAAACGTCACACTTCATGAAGTGATGGCATGCAAAGAAAAAATGTCGTTTCGTCAAACTTACCACCACATAGCAGATCTCTCGCAATAGCCCTCGTCACGGATATCTGCAAGAACGAAAGATTTCAATCAGCCCTCTTGAACCCCATTCTCCGAAACCATCTTGAAATCGARACCTCGACACTCATACTCCCCCAAACGACCTCCAGATGTACACATTCTGCATCGAATCTTGAAACTCCTGCAACCGCTTCACATTTTCATGACCTTACAGTGCTTCCACCGCGTAACCTTCACCCTTACAACRTACCTGTATTCACCCTCCAAGAGCAGAATTCTAGCAGATTGAGACTCACAAGAAGATGTACAACTCCGAAGAAAACACAAAGAATGCTCGTACTTGTAACTTAAAGAATGCCACAGTAGTGTACGGGATTTACAATAGATTGCATGCAGAATGAGGTTGGCAAGACTAATTTCTACCTTACTATGGCTAGACATTTTTCRATTCAATTTCTAGGGTTTCCATCAATTTACTATCACTTGCGTTTAAGGATGCTTGATGAAGTCTGGTCGACAAAGTTCACACCACTGTTGTGTAGCATCGGTATTCAATTCATTTTGTAAATATTGCTTGCTATCCCCATGACAATCACTTCTGTGTACATGGGCTCTTCCATTAATCAACGTACTCCATCCTAACTTCAAATCTCATTCCTGCACACAGAAGGCATGAGAATCGTTACTGCACCGGTGCAATGGATGCTGCTGAAAGCCCTTTGAACATCATTTCAATGGCTATTGTGATTCTCGTCTTGCTTTTACAGAATCATCAAGAGCTTGCTCTGCCATCACCGTCCACTGATGAAGAAGAGACAAATGCTGATTTCAATTTCTTTTGTATTCTTCCTGATCCAAGAATTATGGACRTTGATGTTGTCTCCCAAGCAGCGCTTCATCACTGGCGGTTGTGGAATAGCTTGATGTTAATGGATGTGGATCTAGGCTTTTGGGTGAAGCCAAGATCCACCACTTGGTTTTCAAAGTTTCTTCTTGAAGAATACAACGACAAGCGGTGGGTTAAAATTTGTAGGATGACAAAGCGCTCTGTATTTTTGCTAACAACGCTCTTGACACCCTCAATTCACAAAAGAGACACAAATTATCGGAAGGCAGTTCCTGTCATGGTCCGTTTGGGATGCACACTCTTCAAAATTTGTCAAGGGGCTAGTCTACTGACTCTACTCATCTGCAGCAAGCTCTTCGCAATCGGGCGCAACACAGTCTCCATCATGCTTAGGGATGTCATTCATGCGATCAATGTGGTTCTCCGGAAGGTAATTAGATGGCCCACTGGAGACCGCATTGTAGCCACCGCCTCTGAATTTCAGCAGCTATGCGGTCTTCCTGTAGTCTTGGGCACCATTGATGGAACGCATTTTGCCATTTCAAAACCCAAAAATGGACCGGCCGACTACTATTACTTTAAAAGAGGAGGCTATTCTATGCAATGCCAAGCCGTTGTTGATGCTTCCAAGCACTTTCTCGACTTCCATGTTGGAATGCCCRGCGCAACAAACGACTCYCGGRTGYTTCGCCGATCAGCTTTATATCATCRGGCTGAATGCAACATCTTATGGAAGGGACGTCTTGTCTTCCACGGCTACTCTCCGTATTTGCTTGGAGATTGTGGATAGCCCTTGTTGCCATGGTTGATGGTACCGCATCGACAGCAAGCAAATCTCTCAGTTGCAAAATCGTCTCTTCAACAGGAGGCTTAATAGAGGCAGAGCTGTGGGTGAGAATACTTTTGCGCAGCTGAAGCTCACCTTCCGAGAACTCCATCACAAGTCCGACCTACACGTGACTTTTTTGCCTGATGTTGTAGTAGCTTGCGATATACTACATAATATCCTCTTTCAACAATCTCAYGATGAAGTAGAAGCATTACTAGACATTCTTTGTATGGAGGGCCTTCAAGAGGATGTCGATCTTCCATCAGTTGGCGGTGCAGATGCAGGTGAAGCCGCTGAAGAACTTCCTGATGTTGGAAGAAGTGTAGGTAAAAGATCAGATTTGGAGGTCTTCCTCTCACTCCAACACATCAATCCSTTTTGAAGATTGCAGGTACTCTTGTRTCTTAYAGTTTGACCTTTTTCTCATTGCATACASTGTAGACAATGCACAAGAAGTGATTTATTTACAATTTTTCTTTATTTAAGTTTGGAATTGATATGTAAAAGTAAGAAAACAAGTTTTTCTGTAGCTTGCTCAACTACATTTTTTGGCATTGAACCTTTATACCTTATGATTTTTTCTCTATTGATTTTGAATTTTTTTTTTATGATAAAAAATTGAGTTGAGAATCTAGGAAAAAAAATTCAACAAAAATACACTTAATTTTCACTCATTAAAAAATTATTAAGTAGAAGTAGGTTCAAGATTGAAAGAAGATCTAAATTGATAATAGCTCTAAGATGGAATTGAAATACACTAATCTTAACGGTGAGATTTTTCTAGCAAGAAATCTTAACCTTGTGAAGCTTTTTTGTTTTAAATTGTGAAAATTGAGGTCAGAATTGCATCCAACAAGTTCAAGAAGATGTTTTAATTGCCCGAAATCTAAGATTGTCCATAACTTCTGCATAACAAATCCAAAGGGAATGATCAAAGCTTCCCATGTAGGCAAAAATACAAATAATTTAAAAAAAAATTAAAAAAAAATTATTTTAAGCTTTCTTAAAAGTTAATTTCTGCCCGCCAAACTAAAAAAGGGATTTTTGTGCCATAGCTTTTGGTCCTGGACTCCAATTGAAATAAAAATTATTTATTCGAAAAGCTAACGTGTTTTCCTATCTTCTCTCAAAAATTCAAAAGATTAGGACATATATTGAGACCATAGGAACTTGCCAAAATCCATTTTGTCCCCCAAGGGGACAATGGGATTTTAGGGGTTAAAGTAAGTTAGTATATTGTCTAATGTTGTAATTGGGTGGTTGCAAGTTTATATCACAGTCTTTTTCAGTGTCCATTCTTTGAAATTTGAAATCATGTTATATCCTTGCATTTTTTGAAATTAAAATCTAAAATAACAAAATAAATGAAAAGTGATGATAAACACCGATATTTATTAAGCAAAGACCAAATACAACAAAGGTGAACTTTTCTATGTGTGAAATTTTTACTTAATCTAACAAATAGCTACCTTTTAAGAGGATTTGTCCCTGTAATACTAGCTCKTTGTATGAAAAGAAGGTTCTATTCAAACTTTGCATGTAGCATTTATCAATGCAAAGTCTCATGCAATGAAGCTTCAAGCTAAAATTATGTTAAGAACTTATATTCATTGGTTAACATAAGTTCTTAACATAATTTTAGGAATACATTAAATTAAAGCATTCTTTAATTAGTAAGCAAATTGATTAACAAAGTTATGGTAATTATGGTTTTAAGAAAAATATTTGTCATAGATTTTAGAGTTATCCTTAAACTTTAGAAATGTCACCCTAAGTTATCTAAATATTCAATCTATTCCAATTTCATTTGAATTTTAGTTTACCTTCAATTTTTTTTGTATAATAAAAAYACGGCATATTTGCATGCACTTGAGTTACAAATGAGTAAAGCATGCCCGTCATCTACCACCCTCTTTCTATTGAGTTTTTTGTCCCATCCATGCAACTTTGAGTTGCAATGATTGCATGTCTYAAATTACATTCAATATCTCTTCTCCAATTGAGGTTTTGATCCAGAGATCTTCCATTTGTGTATATTTTCAAACAAAGACTTAAATAATTGGCATCTCTTGTGATGATTGTCCATTTCTTTTGGAGTCCATTTAAATATCATTTGTTCTTTTCGGATTAACATTGTRAATAATAGATCATTGTTTAGTTTTTATTTAAATACTTTAAGTATGAATTGTTGGCTTGCAATTCCTTCATTCTTGTTATGATTAAATAAAAAGTAGAAATTTGTAACAACTTTATGAAGATGGTTATCCACCAAAAAAAACACCGAAATAACTATTTATATGTTTCAAAATGCAACATGTATACAACACTCTTTAGACCAATATAAAACACACTTGGAAAATGATTTTGGAAATTCCTCTCCTAAGAAGGTGTATTTGTATTAGAAGAACTAGCCTACTAAATTTCACAATGTAATTCTTAAAAAGGGTAGTGGTTAGGTACTAAAAACCTCCAAATTGGCAAGTGTGACATTGAATTGGGCTCTATTTTTGGATAACAAATTATTTTTGAAAATTAAAAAAAAAGCATTATAGGTCTATAGTAGTTATGAGTAACTTCCCTACAAATCTTGAGTCATTTGGAGGCAAAACACAAAAATTATGGCCAAAAATCAGATTAGCACTCAAAGTGTGACGCAAAATAGGACAAGTGTTTCTTGCAATCACCCACATCCAATTGTTGTCTCCAATAGGTAACCCTATAAAGCCATCACAAAGGTTTGTAAAAAATAGATACCTCTACATTACCTTTCTTGACATTCATCTTAATATTATTATAGATGTGGCATTTCATCACTCCCCATTTGGTGTAGACATGTCCTGTGTTAAACTCTAAAGCCTTAAACTGCATTTTTTTTTGGCAACATACCAATTTGGGATAGCTCACTACAAGTGGAATTTTTTTTTTTTTTTTTTTTTTTTGGCTTAAAAATTTTCACACAACATGCGCATGAGGAGTAGCTGTAAGGTTCAACAATTTTCATAACTTTTGACTACATGATTAAAAAGTTATTGTATGATACTGTATGTAGTTTTCATTGGTTGTCAGGCAGCTTGGGCAGCTCAAAAAACTTCTTTAACTGCTAAAGGACCAACATGTGTTTTTCGGCAACATAGAAATTTTGGGCAAGTACGTGTGGATGGAGATTTTCATATTTTTGGCCCTATTTTAATAGAATGTTGGGGCAAGGAATATCTTTCATATGCACTAAATTTCATGACATTTGGATATACGAGTCAAAAGTTATGACCTAATATGTTATTCTTTTTTGTAAATGGGCAGTCCGAGCAAATCTGAAAAAAATACTTTTCTGAGAAATAAAAATTTGAACTTTGTTCTTCAGATTTTTATGTACTCAAAAAGCTTTGAATCATTGCATTCCCAGGGAGTCAGCGATGGCTGCGAGTTTCAAAGATGGTGCGGTGTTCGGGCTTTGCCTGATGGCGATGGTGGTGGTGGGAAGCATTGGAGCTGAAGCTCAGCTCTATACGGACTTCTATGATGATTCGTGCCCCGAAATCTACGACATCGTCAAAGCGGAGATTCGGAAGGCTGTGGCCGCCGAGGCGAGAATTGCTGCTTCCTTGATTCGTCTCCATTTCCACGACTGCTTCGTAAATGTAAGTGAATGTGTGGCTAAGTATTTGGTACCATGCTAGAATTTACTGAATTGTTGCAGGAATGACCTCGGTATTTGGTAAATACTGTAATCTGGAGCTCGGTTGTGGAAACTAATGCATGCTCAGCTGTACAAGCGCACAGTCAGGGTGTACTTTTCTTAAAATCGTAGCCCAGATTTGAATTATCTTGCATAATCTCCATTACGGACACCACTGATGAGGATGATCCAATTAAGAAAGTCTCGAGAAAATTGAATATTGGAATAGAAATCAGGAAGACTTCGAGGTGTGGATTTGACTATGGATTAGAACTACACCCAGGGAGGGTTCTGATCGAGGTCCCATGCCCGTCTGTTATGGGACATCATGTATTTCTTGTCGACGCTTGCACTGTTTCGAATTCAAATAGTTTCAAGTTTTCTCTTATAACTTACAGTACTTGCACGTGGGGATTGAGTTACAGTCTTGTTCTAACTTGGAAGGCCAGAGGTTGTAGTGTCAAATTGTAAATTTGGCGGGTATAATCCATCACTTTGGCGCAGTTCAGCCAGCGCGCCCTCAATATTAAAACTACACCAGACTTTCTATATTGTATCCCGAAATTAGACCTTTGAGAAGATACATGTCACAAGTTTTCGTTTGTGATACATCGCCAATTTTTCGAAATTGACGTTTTATGTGCAAAGCAACCCATCACGAACTGTCTAAGGGACCAAATTTTGATCAACGTAATTAATGAGAGCCAGAAGAGGTTATGGCTTCTCTTCTTGGATGGCAGCTATCAATAGACTAATTGTCCACAGTGACATTAGAATTAGCGTTTTGGCCTGATTTTTTTATCGAAAAGGTTCTAATACAATTAAAGGAGTTCGTACTGACGCTGCTATTTTATAACTGAATGTGGTAGGGATGCGACGGATCGATCCTGCTGAACAGCACAGACACTGATGAGTCAGAGCAGTTTTCGTTTGCCAATAACAATACCATCAGAGGCTTCCCCGTGATAAACAGCATCAAAGCCAAGCTGGAGGACGCTTGCCCGCAGACCGTCTCGTGCGCCGATATTGTGGCCATCGCTTATCGTGACTCAGCTGTCGAGGTCAGTTACTGGCACCCCAATTGCAACTTTCCTTCACAACTCACATCCGTCAATTATTAGTAAACAGGAAAGTCGATTTCGCATACCGTGGAAAGTGCATGAGACAGGAGAATTCATATCTGGTGTGAAACAGGGGAGGATGCAAATGAATTTCTGAGTAAGTGTTACAGATCAAGGAATACAGACAAACCCTTTGCGGTCTCACTTTCTCTCGAGAGGGTCAAGAAGGAAATCCTGAGGACATTTAACACCTGGAAGTGATAACATCGTGAGTGTGTATGATTTGGGACTTTGAAACTTCATAGTCGATTGACGCAATGTCCAGAAATTGAGAAACATGTGCCAGATGATTCCAGAATCCTCTTTCAATAAGCTACAGGATCCCACAAAAATGTATTGCTACAGCTTAGTAATATGAACGGATGAACCGTGTTCACCTGCTCGTTTAGGTTGCATTTTTGGTATAGTATATTATTGAAATCTCAATAACATATTATCATTATAATATTCAAATATATGTTTGTGTTAAGCACATCTTTGATAAGGCATAAGATTCATAGGAATGTTTCCAGTTGGTCTAAAGGGTACGTGGTGTTAATGAGGGTCCTCAGAATGCKTATAGGTTTTGGACTCGATTCACTAGTCACTAGCTATATATGTTGATGGCACTCTTTCCATCAAGTGCAAACACCCCTTACTTGGAAATGTATGTGCTGATCTCATTTGTTGATAAAAAAGAGTCTGAACACTACTCTAGATTTTACGAAGTTGTCTTTCCAATTTTTCTTCCATCTGGAATTTTTGTTAATTACACTTGGGGGTCTTCTCGTGTATTGTTGTAACTTGAAAATGCATCCGTCTGACTCGGTGGATTCCGTATTGTGTGAAGGTRGGGTTGACTCCCGAGTATCCCGTGTTCTTTGGTCGCCGCGACAGCCTCACTTTCAGTCAAGCAGACGCCAACAGATTCCTCCCTGCGCCATTCTTTGATTACCCCACGTTGAAGCAGAGTTTCGAAAACGTGACTCTCGATGAAGTGGATCTCGTGACTCTCTCAGGTTTGCATTCGCAACAAGGGTTTACTTGAAGGGCAGAACAAATTAAAGCCCGTAACTAACGTAGCTAAACTATTTACTAAATATTGAATTGGAATCGTGATGCCTGCATGCCCTTGGCCTGAATTCCGACTCCAAATTTGTTGTTCTAAGTCTGGTCTAATGAATTTGAACTATGATGTAAAAGAGTGGTTTTGTGGGATACAGTTGGTGAAGTACGAATGTTCAAGCTGCTTGCCTTTATRTATATGGCCAATTAATTTCCATCGATAGGCTGAAGTCATTATGTTCGACTCCATCTAATCAATAGTCAACGCAGATGGGTCAAGTATGGCARATTTCCATTACTTTCACTCTTTTTATCCTGCGGTCTGAAATCTAAAAYAGTCATAGATTYTTGAGATCTATAAGCCATGCTAGATATCTKAAATCTATACTCGTCTTTGATGGTTAAGACCACACAATTTGTCATTTATACCGGTCCGTGATGTCCAAAATCTATAGTTATCTTAGATGTCTAAATTCTATATTTGTCCTAGATGTCACTTTTACAATTCAGACAGCAGGATTTGAAAATGGCACATGGAATACCCCTTTCTTATAAAATTCGCCATCAAGTTTATTTGGCTGAGAAATAGAAGGTTTTAGGCTTTATTACAACAGTACTGTATTAGAGGTTATCATCAAGGCACTAGGACCCATCTAGCTAGCCGATTGTCCATATTGGAGTGATTCCAGAGCCAAGATTTGTGAGATATACACAGGGGTCTCATATGCAGTTCCCGGTGAGGCGGTGAGTCTCACTTCTCCAGGTGTGTATACACTGGCGAACAYCAKGAAAAGTKAGACTCACCGGGAATTTKAACACCRGGAACTGCATATGATGAGACCCCTGTGATATACATGTACACGAAGCCCCTGAATCTAGGAGTCAGTATATACATGAGCATTTCAGCCTGCCTGGCGTGTGTTAATTCAATTCGTAAAATACTAAGTTCAACTTAACGAAATTGACTRTCCTACAACCACAAGGGAGTTTTTAGAGAGTACCAAATGTTATGATAATGGAACAGAGGTTCACGACCAAGTGCTTAAGAGGTGGTCATGGTTCAATTGAGATGGTAAAGTTCTCCTTTTCATTTCCTCCATGGTATACTAACTCTTGAATTAAACTCTGGTGAGTTCACTGAGGTGGCCATTAATTTCCAAATWGTCCAAGTAGAACATCCATGCAAGYTAGCTTAATTAATAGTTTTCCCGCGATTGCCACCCTGCCAATCATGCAGGTGCGCACACCATCGGCCGCGTACACTGCAACACCGTGCTCGGTTTCGTGAAAGACACCACCTCGGGCTTCAACCCCATTTTCCAACAGTTCAACAACAAGACCTGCTTTGGCCCCAACAATCGGAGTACACTGGCGAACTTGGACCTCACCACGCCCGACAAGTTCGACAACTCGTACTACAAGAACCTGCTGGTGGGCGAGGGCATCATCAAGAGCGACCAGGTGCTGTGGAGCACCCCCGGCGGCATCAACCAAGCGCTGGTGGCGGAGTTCGCGGCCAATCCGGTGGCGTTCGGCAAGCAGTTCGGGATCAGCTCCATCAAGATGGGCAACCTCAACCCAAAGACTGGAGACGAAGGCGAGATTCGATTGAACTGTGCTGTCGTCAACGATGCATCGTCGTCGTCGTCGGGGTCCGCAGCGTCGCTGGTTGCGTCGCAGTGATGAATCAAGTAATGGACCTCCTTGTTAGTGTTGGAACGGACAGGTGTTTCTTGCAACTACCCATTAACCCCTTTAGAAGTGGCGCCCATGCTTGGGCCTCTCATTCTAGTATTTCACATCTTTGTGATGGTTTCCTTACGTATTGGACAAAACATGAAATCATTAACACTTTGGCAAAGTTGTGGAGCAAATTGTGAGATTAAAAAATTTAAATAAGAAATAAATGGATAGAAGCTATGTCTGAGTAAAGAACATGTTCTATGTATTCACAGTGAATATAAGTTATTTCCTGTAGAGGCTTTGTGTGAAGCATACCCTGCTTGAAAAGTATGCATTCATCTTTGGGTACTGTCAAGAGCACTGAGGAACAATTACCTGACATGCTCCATTGCGTTGTAAAAAAATTTGCCTTAGCTTCTTCAACCTACTTCAATTCCTTGAGTTTTATGATGAATTTTTTTTATAAGGTAAAGGAAAATTTGAAAAGGAAGAAACCTCATCCAGTCACATACCCGCTTCTAATTCATATACTTGGTGCACCTATTTGAAGCCTAATAATATTTTTTGAGGGTGTCACTAAACACCATTTTTTTTCACCTTTTAAAATTTGGGAATTATAAATAATGTGTGAATTTACAAATCCAAAAGTATTAGTATTTCTGATTAAACCATAACTATCAATTAGGGATTTTTTTTCATTAAATAACAATGGAAACATCACTACAAGAGAAAGGAGTGTTTTAAGTGAGTTTTTGAGTATAGTCCTAGACACAAGATTTTAAGTAATGACCTTTAAGGAGATTTTCAGTAAAAATTTACTTAAAATGCATGTATTTCAAGTAATTTTTTACTAAATATCTCCTTAAAGGTCGTTACTTAAAATCTTGTGTCTAGGACTATACTTAAAAACTCACTTAAAACTATTTGCAAGCACTAGATATTTTATTAAATGACAATAGTATTTAACCCCTAAATGCCCAAGGCTTGTTCTTAGCTTCTAGAAATTTGCTCCAAGTTGAACAAAACAAAACATTTTGATAAATTGTATCAATTTTTTTGAATTGTAACCGTACAAATTTAAACTAGACATGTTAAAGATTACATTGGAAAAGAAAACACAACAACATCACTTATGAGTTAAAAGATTATGATGTTTAACCAAGAAGGTGTCAAAACTACAAAAAAAATTTCAATCCACTTTTTGCATGGTGAATCTATAAAGTTCGTCAATCAAAATATATGAGGTTAAAGGACCCATCATGTACAACCCCAATCAATTTATAGCTTCTCAAAATCTACTCTACATTTTTCTTAAATGAAATTCTTATGCGATTTTGTCTCCAAGATCTAGTGTATTTGAGGCTCATTTCCAAGAGCCCTCAACACTAGGAAAAGTCAAGATTAGACAAGGTACCCTTGCACAAAATCTTGAGTAGAAAAATCATTGTCATTTATTTTTTAGACCGGATTTTTGATGCTAAAGCTCCTTAATAGGCATCTACCAAAAATACAAACTACTAAAAATAGCAACTTAGTTAGGTTTTCTTCAACTTCAAAATTTTGTCAACACCACATTTGGGTGCCTTGGGCATTTAGGGATTAAAGATTGAAACATTAAGTATTATGAGATATCAAGGAACTTAATATCAAAGTATTGTCATGGTGTGATTTATCTTAAAAACGCTTTACCATTTTCATCTTTTTTCAAAGAGAAGAAAAAAACAAGTAGTCTGTACAACACTATATACAAAAGTTTTGAGGGATCAAAGTTTTTTAATTTGGTAGATGATCTAAAATTGTTTATTCAACAATAGGTTACATATTGATATAGGAGATGTACATAATGTGGACATTTGTTCAAGCGGCATTTTTAGATATTTATCCCTACCTGAGAAATTAAAGATGATGCCAATTGATGTTTGCATATTTTATGCAAAAGTGACGATGTAACCTGTAAACATTGCAATTAGCCCTTTGGTTTAGCTTTGTATGAATTTTTAATAATTGGATAGTTGCAAGAAACACCTACCATTTTTGGCTCAAAATAGCCGTACTACTAGAACACTATGATTTTTGATCCTTTTTCTTAAATAAAATAAAACATGAATAATTTTTAAAGTATTGTAAAAAGAATGTATGTGAAAATTCATACCTAGAAAAATTTACCTCTAAGATTTATGCACACTCAAAGAGTAATGGAAAATGCCAAGAAAATGGACACTTTGATGTTTGATCTTCAAAAATAGTGAAAAACTTCAAAAAAATCTAAAGAAAAAGCCATTCTTTCTAACTTGAAGATGCTCCTTCTCAAGCATTTCTGTCTTTGGGAAAAACAAATTGCATTTATTGCACTTGTGCAAAGGCGGTCACTTTGAGCACATGTGGAAGGTGGACAAATTATTATTTTTAGAGAATCTCTTTGTGGGCATATGTAACTTAGAAGCCCTTGTATCCCAATTTTGAGCTTCAAATTTGGATATTTGGGTCATAAATAGTACTAAAACCCTCCAAAACAATGTTTGGGAAACTTTTAGAGTTTTATCGGCTAATTTGTTTCAACTCTCAAATTGAACAGGTTTTTCAAGCACTATGTTTAGTTATTTTCTCTATTTTTTACTCAAAATAGAAATTCTATAGATTTTTCCACTAGTTTTTTGCCAATGTTTTCAATTTGCAACCGGTTTATTTTTCCAATTCCTCCGGCTAACTTTGAATTAGCCGACGGTTTTTTCCGATCATTGCTCCAAAATGGCCAAGGTAGATTTCAATTAGGGGCAGTTTAAAAATAATAAACCATTTTATAAAAACTTGAAAAAATTACTCAATATCTCAAACTACCTCATGTACCTTCATTCCAAGTTTCATGCCAAATAGACAAATAATGCAAAAGTTATGAGCAAATAAACACCCGTAAAGGGCAAGGGGATAAAAAATAGGACAAGTGTTTCTTGCAATCACCCAGTTGTAACATTGATGGGACATATCATCATCAAGACCATCCAAGAAAAAATTCCAGGATATATGAAAAAATTTGGTTGATTGCCCAAGACAACACTTCACTAGTGGTTACTTTAGAGACAACGTGTGACTTATAGGGTACTTTTTAAGTGTTGGAGCTAATAAATGTAAAAATATTCAGGTTTCTACAATATCATTTTTTTGAAATATATTGTACTTTTGACATTACAACTACTATACAATACATATTTATGATTCATAGTGTATAATTTGCAAATCTACACAAGGTTAGTCTAAAAAGGAGGGGATGAACCCCACATGAAGAGCTTCCATTTTTCATCTCCAAATAGACAAAACAATGAACCTCTCATTTTGGGTTGCTATCTATTTGTTTGCCTCAACTTGGAAGATTTGTGGTGAGTAGTTTTCAAGGATGTGTTTCAAAAGAGAAAGACTGACAAGGACCATATATGATATATCATTCAAGACATGTATTTCTAGTAAATTTTTTTTTTAAATATCCTAAAAAGATCATTACTTAAAATTTATCTCTAGGACTATACTTAAAACACCCCTTTCCCTTGTAGTGCTGCAATTGTCATATTTGGCGACTCCGTTGTCGATATTGGCAACAACAATTATCTTGTCCAGTGGTCAAGAGCAACTTCAAGCTGTATGGTTGACAGTTTTCCGCTGGTGCCACCGGCCGCTTCTCAGACAAAAAGATTGTCACTGACTTCATCAATGAGTGTTCCGTTGCTTGAATTGCTGTGTGATAACATTATGGAATTAACACCCTTGCAAGAAGAGTCTAGATTCTTTTTGAGCAGCATTAGTTGACACACTCGCCTAAATAGTAGACCTAAAATTTTGAGCAGCTTCAAGCCCCTTGCAAACAGAGTCTAGATTCTAATTTCAAGAGCATCATTCATTCCCTTGCACAAGGAGTCTTGATTCAATTCTTTTTGAGCACCTGGGATCAATTCCCATGTTAGATTTGGAGTCCTTTTTTTTTTATTGGTTTCCATCTGTATTGGAGAAGCTGAGTTCTCACAATGACAATGAGCCCAAAAGATGCAATCACTGCCATTAGTTCCCCCCCCCCCTCCCCTCCTAAAAAATGACAGCCATTGATTTTTACAAAAAAAAATTACAAACCACCCCCACAGCCGTTGATCTCAAAAAAACTCTGATATGCATATGCATACGCTGATACGGATACATTACGCTGATACAAATACAAACACGGATATATATGGATATGGATACATACTAATATGTATACGGATACATACTTGGGAAACATTGACTTATCCCATATTGATTGTAAGATCATTTGTTTCTCAAAATTACAAAAGAGGGGGGAGGGGGGGAGGTTCAGTAAAAATTTAATTAAAAATAATCCTGAATTTCTGAATTTTTCGAGGGGTTGGGGGGTTGATAATTAATTAAGGAATGAAATTAATTAATGAGCTCATTGTGACAGTTTGTCACAATGACAATGAGCAATGAGCTCAAAAGATGCAGTTTACTGCATCAATATATGGGACTATTGGAGAAGCTGAGTTCTCACAATCGCTCAAGAATGGATGGCTAGCCCCTAAGTACTCTCAAGTAATTAAAACTCTTGTAATAAGCTCATTTTGCGTTTGTTGTCGGAGATTGGAAAACCTAAATTTATACCAATTTATATTGGATACAAATGTATTTTCAGTGAGCTACAATTGGCATGACTTAGAGTAGCTCTGCATCTATAGATGGTTGATTGCAGATAATTTCAGAGTGCCAAACATATGAGATCGGCGTTGTAATATCCTGAAAGCCAGTACTTTCAAGTGCTCGGGTGGGCTTGGGGGTGACCAACTGATCTTCAAAATCTAGGAAATCTTCTCCCCCTAGCTAATAGAGCAATTGAAAACTGCTTCAGTTCCTCAAATCTATACCTTGTCTGTGCGTACCAAATTTCTGAATATTGCCATTATAAACAAACTCTGGTTCATTGATTGTTTCTAATGATGCTTTTTAACAGCGAATTGTATGCAGGTGAGAGAATTGGCATTCTATTGACGCTGCCTTACTTATCACCCAATGCACATGGCGATGTCATTTTTACTGGMATCACACTATAAGAAACCGACCATTTTTAAAACGTCAGAAAATATGTGCTTGAACGTCTTGTTTGACGCGATTGACATCACCGTTGATGTCATCTAAAATGCGTTATAATTGACGGGCAAAAAACATGCTAAAATTTGAAAAAACGGGACTAAATTGGGCTTGTTTTTTTGTAACGTCCAAAATAACAAAGTCTTTGAAGCTTCGCTATGTGTGGCACATGGAGGGGTGCTGAACTCTACATCAGCTTTTTTTGGGTGGGCATTGCCATGCATGACAATTTTTCATCTAGCTCCATCCAGTCCGGGTCAGTGACGTGGACTGAGTCAAAAATAACATGGACGCCTGTAATTTCTGACGTGAACCGTCCACGTTAGATGCCACGTGTGAAATCTTACAAGGGTTCAGGCTTCGAAGGCTTGTTTTCCATAACGTTGTATACAACATCAGAGTGTTACTTAGGACATTAATACAAACGTCATCTTGTCATGCGAGATGTGATGGTTTATTTGCAAAAAGATTGATTGGTTGTTTTCAACGAAATTATACACCATTCAAAATACATCATACATTGTATATTATACATTATATACAATACATCATACATTATATATGATAATTGGCATGTAAACTCATTTAATTGTAAGTATATTTACATGAGAAACCATTTGATATTTATACAAGTAGGATGGTAGGAGGAAAGACAAACCATATGGGATATGCATGATGCATTAGGATTTAGATCATGTCTATCTGAATGTCTTGGTAGACTTTGCAAAAAACATGTCCATGTTTTGATTGACATTTCAATTCATGTCTCGTTTGATGTCTTAATTAACATCTATGAAACAATGCTAAAATTCATAAACAATATTTGACTGTGCTAGCATGGCATGCCATCACTTTAAATTGTTACATCAACTACAATTTTTTTTATTATATATATAATTTGAAGATGAGCAAAAAAATCAAGAATTTCACTCACTTGTATTTTCTCCCAAAAGAGTGGGTGTGCAAAATGAGAAAAAATGTTGCACGTATGAAAGCAGTTTAATTGATTATAAATGTTAGGAAAACAAAACAAAATTTGATATACATGTGTGACACAACCTTAGAAGAATGAACTATTTTCAATTTTTTCAAGAAAGTTCACAAATTCCAATAAATTGTATTAAAAATAATAAGATGAGAAAAAAAAATCAATAGTTTAACATTCAATAAGTAGTCTTTTTCTAAAGAAAGTGGGTGTCTAAAAGAATCATGAATGTCACATGAACAATTTTGTTGTAACCAAACATGAATGCTTTTGCAAAGTATCTCCACAATATTATGTTCTTGCCCTAGCCCCAATTCCACACTCCTTAGTCTTTTTTCTGAACATAAACCATGAACTGTAATAAAGTCACCTATTCATATGTGAAATGCTTGAAGGTCTTCCATAATGTAAGTAAGATTAATAAAAAAAATTTAAAAGAAAAAAAAAGTTTTGGGGCAGAATGCGTCTAATTCCCCATTTCTTTCTTTGCTCTCCATTTTTGGTTCACGCTTCCCATTTTTTTCCCCTCTAAACCCTTTTTCTTCCCCACTACTCAGCTTTGGGTCACACTCCCCATTTTTTTTTCGCATTCTCCATTTTGTTTCACACTCCTCAATTACTTACCCACTCCCCATTTTTGTTTTGCATTCCCCACCCCCCATTACTTTTTTGCATTCCCCATTTTTTTCCCCCACTCCCCATTTTTGTTCTTCAATCCCCATTTTTTGGTTGACACTTCCCAATTGGTTTTTGCATTCCCCATTTTTTTTCTCCAAGAGCAATTCTTTTCACCGACTTTCCATTTTTTCCCCACTCCCCAATTTTTTTCCCTTCTCCCCATTTTTTCCCATACTCCCCATTTTCATTTCCCCACTCCCCTTTTCTTTTCCCTACTCTCCAATTTTTGTTTGCACTCCCTAGTTTATTTTTTGCATTCCCAAATTCGTTCTCCACTCTCCATTTTTTTCCCTCAATCTCCATTTTCTTTCCTACTCCCCATTGTTTTTCACCATTTCCCATTTCTTTTTTGCATTCCCCATTTTGTTCCCAGTCCCCATTTTGTTCTCTATTCCCCATTCTTTTTCTCCAATCCACCCATTTTTCTTTCCCACTCTCCATTAAATGTTTTTGTTATCCCCATTTGTGTGGAACACCAATTAGGTCCTTGTAAACCTGTTTTACTGTATCCCATGTTCTCTTAGTATACCCCATTGTTGTCCTTGTCCACAATTTGTAGCACCTGCATGATCTTTTTGTATGGTGAAATTTTTGTTATTCCCAATTGCTTTAGTATTTTCCATTTTTGTACTTATCCCGAACTTAGTTGTTGCAGCCCAAATGAGTTTCATTATTTCCATTCTTTATCATCCATACCATTTGTACCCCCGATTCATTTATTTTGCCCCAATTCTTAACTTGCACCGTAATTTATGTAGTGTACCTCCAATTCCTTTCAAAGCCCCCTTCTTTTTTCCATACCCTCATTATTTTTTTTAAATTTATTTTTCTATGTATTGCAAGCTCTTCCGTATGTCCATTAATTTAAGTGCATCCTAATATTGTTGTCATCACTAATTCTTTTTGTGCAGCCCTCGGGGGTTGGGTGAGAACTGCTCTCTATTGTTTGTATGCAATTACAATACTGACCTATTGCCCGGGGGGCTATTGATCATTTGAAATTGATTAAAGAACATGGTATTTTTTAGAAGAGAGATGGAAGTTGGTGATGAATTGCACTATATTGGTACTTCTAATTTGTGGAAGGGGTCTATTAAGAATGGGATGTACTATGTAGACCCCATTATGATCCTATGCACCAAAAACCCTTTTCATGCAACCCATTTTTTTCCTTATCTCCAAAAGTATTCTTCAACTCTATTTTTTTTTGCCACAATTTTTGACTTACACAGCACTTTCTTTTGTTATAGCAAATGGTGTTCTTGAACGCACAGTTTGTGTTAATTGCACATAATTATTGTAATTACCCCTCAAATTTGTTTCATACTTAGCCTCTATTCTTTTGTTGTAACCCTTTTTTTTCTTAGCCACAATTTCTTACTTGCACCGCAGCTTTTTGCAGTAGTCCAATTCATTTAGTGTAACCCATTTTCTTTTGCTACGTACCCACAATTTTGTACTAAGACCTTCCGTTTTTTTGGAGCCCCAATTGCTTTGCTATATTATATTTTTTTTTTCTTAGCCACAATTTTCCAATGACATCCCCTTCTTTTTCCTTATCTCCAAATGTATTCCTTACTCCCATTTTTTTTGTAGACAAAATTTCTATTGACACGCCAGTTCCTTCTGTTAGCCCAAATGCTTTTCTTATACCCCCACTTTCTTTTTCGTGTGCCACAATTTTGTAATTACAATCAAAATTTGTTTCATAGCCTCAATTCGTTTGCTATACCCCAATTTTTTTCTTAGCTATTGTTTTTTACTTGCACTACGCCTTTGTTTAATAGTCCCAATTCATTTTTTGTACCCCATTTTTTTTCCCTACCCACAATTCTGTACTTACACCCCCATTTTTTCTGGTAGCCCCAATTCTTTTTTTGTAACCCATTTTTTCTTCTTAGTCACATTTTTTCAATTACAACCCACTTTTTTTCCTTATCCCCCAATGTATTCATGAACCCCACGATTTTCACTTGGACACAATTTTGTACGGAATTACACCCTCTTCATTTTCCATAGCCCCAATTCTTTTGTTGTACTCCATTTTTGTCCTCTTAGCCACTTCTTCTCTTAGTCCCAATTTTCTGGGTAACATCCCTGTTTTTAATTTCCTGCCCATTCTCTCTAGTAATTTCAAAATGATTTTTGTCTATAAATATTGGAATTTCCTTCTTATCCCTAATTGTATTTCAACAACCCACTTTATTCCTCATCCCCTCCTATTTTTATACAATCCAATTTCTCCCCTTATCCCCATGTTTTTTTCCAAACAATATTTGTATATTCAATTTTTTCCATTACTCCAACATTTATCCCAACTAATTTTATAGCTCTTTTTGCAAGCACCTGCCCATTCTTTGTCTTTTGAAGTCATAGGCAGCGTTATGTGTCACGTCACTATTATTTTCCGATAGTTCCCCGCAGCGAAAAGGAACCATGCGGTTGACGTGGCGTCCTCCTGTTTTCTGGGACGTCAATAAAAACATGACTATGTTTTTTGAAACATGATGCCAAACATCTATGTTAGCTGTGATAAGTACGTGTTCTAGAACTTATGTGACTCCGTTGTTTGTAATGTCAAATGAAAACTGAAATCTTGCACGTGTTTTTAATCAAACATCGGATGTTTTGAAAAACGCAACATGTTTGATTAAAACAGCTCCAAAAATGTCAATTTCTTATAGTGGCAATTGTGCACATTTGGCTTCTAGCTGGTACAATGGCACGGCAGACAATTTCTTAAGTGGATTGAACCATACACTTAACATACTGACACTTTTCTCTTTGTAGCATCTCTTAGCACATAATAAAAATATTTATTTTAATTGCACATAGAAGAGGGGTATGATTGTCAAACTTTACATTGATGCTAATGTTCATAGGAAAAGACTCAAAGACTTAGAGCATCCCCATGCCTGGCTCGGTGGAGAGGCCTTGCGAGGGTATGCTTGCCGTGGTGGTGGAAGATGGCCCGCACGTGTATGGCTATGCTGCCCCACGACAAAGCGGTAAAACAATGTTGGGAAGAGCGACAAGCACGGGGAACGAGGTCCTTGGACAGTGGGTCAACACAATTTCTATCAGGCTATTGGCAGGGTCCTTGGAGAGTGAGCTTTTTTGTAGGCGCCACCCTCATGGTTGTGCTCTTTAGGTGGGGCTTCTTGTTAAACTCAGTTGGTGAGGATAAGGGTTGTCTCGGACGTTCATGTTTTCAGAAATCACGTCCGAAAATCGGACGTCCGGACATTCGGACCTCCAATTTGAATGGACGCTGGCGGACGGGCGGACGAGCGGACGAGCGGATGGACGCTCTATGGAAACAACAAACTTTGACTGCAATTTGCGGATTGAGTTTTTTGAATTTTGGGGCGTATAATATACCATTGGAAAGGTGCTTTCAAGACCTTTCCAATGGTATGTCACACGCCCCGAAATTCGAGGAACTCAGTTCGCAAATCGCAGTCAAAGTTGCCTAGAAAAAATTCTCCGTCCGCCCAAATGGCTGAGCGGACGGCTTGGCGAACGGGCGGACGGGCGGATGGGTGGATGGCCGCTCTGTGGAAACAATAGACTTTGACTGCGATTAGCGGATTGAGTCTTTCGAATGTTGGGGCATATAATATACCATTAGAAAGTTGCTTTCAAGACCTTTCCAATGGTATATTACACGCCCCAAAATTCGAAAAACTCAATCCGCAAGTCGCAGTCAAAGTCTGATGTTTCCATTGAGCGGCCGTCCGCCCGTCCACCCGATCGTCCGCCCATCCAGCGGACGGCGCCTGTTTGCGCGTCCGCCCGTCCGTCTACGTCTCTGGACGCTCCAGGGGCAGCGGACGTTTGTGCAATCCTGGTGAGGATTTCTTTGTCCAGTGTCGCGGTGCTATATCAGATTTTTGGAATGAAAGTTTATGAGTGAAAATGGAAGATGTGATCCGTATTTTAGCTTGGAAGCTCAAATTGATGGGCGGACAATTTTTAGTGTGAAAGAAGGAGATCTTGATTGCAATCACTTTTGAAAAGGAAGCATGCTTCATGATTCAATTGTGTAAGCCTAGGATTTTATAACTGATGAGGGAGTTCATTTGGAGGTTAAGCTGATTTTATGAAGAACAAAGCGCGAACTTTGTGATTGTGAACTATATTTATGTTGCAAGCTTGGTTTTCATTTTGTTGTTGTTGGGTTGAAAGATGTCATTATTGTCATCACAAATTTCATAAGATTTTTTTGAGTATCCATGGTACTTATGTCTGGAGAGAATGTATTTCATTCAAGCAATGAAATTTTGTTTGATTTGTTCTGAAAGTTTTAAATAGAAGTGCACATGACAAAAAATAGGCAATTTTGAAGAAAGGGGATAAAAAAATTTTAGCTACACGTTTTCCATGTCCCTACAATGAAGAGTGCTTTCTTTCTGCCAATTGAAATTCATGGGTTAGTTTTGGTGTATACCAATTATGGTGCGAGGTTTGTTGGAACCCCTTCACTTATAAATGCCCAAGGCAACAAATTTAAAGGTCAAGCATATTTTGAAGCTACACAAAACATGTAGATCCAAGTATTTTGAGTACTTCATTTCTTTTGAATTTTTTTTTCTTCTGTCCAGTTCTAGAATAAAAAAGGTAATTAAAAAAATCATTAGATTGAATGACATTTTCTCTTCTCTAGATTGAATGCAAGGGTGTTCTTTGCAATCCTCACTTTTTGTATGGTTGGGGGCTCTTAGAAGTGAGCCTTAAATATAGTATACTTTAGATAAAACATTCCATGAGAAACTCATCTAAGAGAACTGTTGATAAATTTTAAGAAAGTTATGAAGTGATTCATTTGGTGTTGTACATGATTGGTATGCTTGCGCGTTGACCTCAGGATTTGTTGGGGACCAACTTCTTTGATTGCGCATGTGGAATGCACTTTTGAGCATTGAAAATCACATTTTGGCATCTAAACACACTCATGATCAAAGATTATAATCTTTCAATGTAGAAGTAAGTTTCATTGTTGTACAACATTGTACTCTATGTTTACTAACATGTCCACTTCAAAAGTATAAGGTTGCAATAAAAAAAATCTAGAACTCTTGCAAGGGCGTCTTCTTATTCTACTTGGAGTCAAATTATGGAAGTTCCAAGAAACCATTGGACACTTTGTTTGAAAACGTATGCATGAATTTCTTGTGTCTACAATTTAAAACCGAATTATTAATCAAGTATGCAATTCAAAAACAAATTTTTATAATTGTAGTTTTCTACATTGTGTGGTATTGTTTCCTTGTAGAATTAAGATATGTGAAAGAAGAAGGATACATTGTGTGCTAGTGTTTTCTTATAGAAGTAGGATATGTAAAAGTAGAGGGATACATTGTGTGGTAGTATTTTCTTATAGAATTAGAATATGTGAAAGTAGAGGAATGCTACCTTTGATTCTCATATATAGTTCAACATGTTGCAAGCATAACACGACCTAGTCCTCTGAATTGAATTCAATGTTCTAAGAACAAGACATTTAATACATGTTTATAAACATCTGATAGAACTCAAGGCCTTTTTTCAAACAAATTTTTCATTTCATTTCTCAAAGCCAAAATTTATTGGTGCTTAGTACTTAATTAAGGCCATATTCGTTAAATTGAGACTTTTTGCAGATTTTGAGACAGAATATTAGTTATTGATAAATTTACTTAAAAAAATAGTAATTGAAGCTAAAAATAAATAATGCTCAAATAGTGATCTTATAATGAAATTCTAAAAGTTGATGTTGTTACCTATTTATAAAAAATACTAGTAAAGAGATAAAGTTGTTTATCTTTGAGTCAAAAATAAAAATGAGACTGCGAAAAGTCTCAATGTAACAAATATGGCCTTCTTTTGCCTTTCATCCTTATATTATATTGCCCACTCACTATTTGGTATGGGTTTATAATAATAATAGAGCTTTTCAGTACAAATGGAGGCATGGGGAGCTAGATTAGCTGCGCAATAGCAACAAATGCGTGAAGATGACAAACATGAGGACAACATTTTCAACAACTTCTTGGAACAAGTTTGATATGATTTATTCTGTGAGCGAGAAATTCCATTGGGAGGCTCCCGGCCTGGTCGACGTGCCAATGTCACAATGTGGACCGAGAGAGAGAAGATGGACATGAATGATTGTTCACTAATTACTTCTCAAAGAATCCAATTTATGGACCCTCTCAATTCCGACGTCGCTTTTGAATGCGCAAAGAATTATTTTTATTTGTCATGGCCGATGTTTATGCACGAGACAGCTACTTCCTGCAGATACAGGATGCTGTTGGGAAACTAAAATTGTCTTCACTTCAAAAATGCACCGCTGTCCTTCGAATGCTTGGGTGCGCCATCAATGCTAATGCTATTGATGAATACTGTTGGATAGCTGAATCCACTACAATGGAGGCAACAAAAAGATTTTGCAAAGCCATTTGCGTTGAGTTTGGCCCTCAACATTTAAGGCAGCCCACAAGAGTAGACTTGGAGAAGCAATTGGCTGTAAATGCTAAGCCTGGTTGGCCTGACATGTTTGCCTCTATAGACTGCATGCATTATGATTGGAAGAACTACCTGGTGGCTTGGCAAGGAGATTTCAGTAACAAAGATGGATACAAGTCCATAATATTGGAAGCCATAGCAGATAGAAGTTTGCACACATGGCACATTTTTTTTTTGTCACCCTAGTGCCAACAACAACGTCAACATCCTCGACCGCAACCCTTTGGTACACAACATGTTGACAGGTGCAGGCCACGATCTACAATTTGTAGTGATTGATATTCAATATGACCGTTATTATTTACTTGTAGATGGCATCTACCCTCTGTGGTCATACTTTGTTCAAACTCTACATGCACCTGAGGACGCTAAACAAGCGCACTTTGCTAAGCAACGGGAAAGTGCCAAGAAAAATGTTGAAAAATGCTTTGGATTACCACAAGTGCGTTTTGCTATCATCCATAATCCATGCAGACAATGGAGCTTGGAATCCATATCTGACATCATGTTTGCCTGCTGCATTTTTCACAACATGATTTGGACGATGAAGAGGATGAGGATCTAGATTTGCCGTTTCATGTGCAGAGAGTTGTACCACTGCACCGTGACTTCACATATACAAGCAATTAGTGATGGGTACTTTATAGATTGAAAATGAAGACACCTACTACAGCTTGAGAGGTGACCTCATTGAACACCTYTGGGCRATGAAGGGAGCTTCTTCGCTTACATGAATTCATTGCAAGCAACGGGCAAGTAAAGTTTTCAAAGTTGGGAATGTGAAGTAGGGATTTTAAACATTCAGGCCTTCAAGCTCATGTTACTTTCATTTCAAGCATGTAGGGTGTTAATCTTGCTGAGGCCTATGTGCAATACCTTCTCAGTAGTGACAAGCTAATGATAATACATAATACTCTTTCCAATCCGAAGTATTGTCCATGTGCCTTATTTTCTTAAATAATGTCAAAAACTTCCTCTTTGTTTGCAAGCGGTACAAGTTCAAGTACTATTCATACTAGTTCTAGTCATAGTATTTGCATATTCAAAATAAAACCACATATTCCTATTATTTAAAAGTCTTATGACACGTCTATCATTCCTGCCAACTCTGCCAATTATACACAATATTGGCAGGCTTAGCCTCATTGTCCTTGTTCCATCTACAGGTTCATGGAAGCTGGTGACATTCAAGTCCATTAGCATCGCTACTATGATTTTTGATCATGTGGCTTGTAAAAGTGAAGTACCTTMTCAGCATACACATTGGAGCACACACAAATYGTAGACATTTTAGCTATWACGTAATATATCTATTAACAAGGGTCAAATTAAGAGGATGTACTACTTACTGGCCGTCAAAGATTTACATAGTCTGCTTCACGAACATGCCATCTATGGAACAAACAAAACCGAGAGCAATACTAACTGTATGGAATGGTGGGGACGGTTGATAAGCAAAAATTAAAGACAATGACACACATCGTCTATCCTCAAGACATTGAGACGCCTTATGCGTCATCACGGAATATAGAAGATAGAATTTAAATCTAAAGCAGCAGAGCCTATGGTATTGCAATCCTGCAAATCCTCAAAAACYTGGAATTCATCACCATGGATGTTGTAACAATTTTTAGCTCCACATGATTCCTCATCGTCTTCTTCCTCTATGTGGTCACAATGCCCTCCCAAGCGTGTCATTGGGCCCTCCTGCCAAACTGGAGGTCATATATCCTATACCTAGACCTTGTAGTGTGGAATTTGAAGGGAGAATCTTGTAGTCATTGTTGTCTTTACTACCAAGGAACCCATCTGCACCGTTGCCTTAATGTGCACCACTGTCGCATGTCCTTGGTGTGTTTGTAAGGTCACAACTCACGAAAGGGGTCCACGTCATCGTTGTCACTTCCCTGCAGTGGCTGACCAACGCCTGCACACAAATAGAGCAATAGTGAGCAAGTTCGGTAATAGAAGTGCCAAGCTCTAATGAAAGCATTCTAAACATTAATGACTGACACGCAATGACAGGTCACCTAAAGACAAAACTTCTATACAAGCACTCAAATGAGAAGCCTACTGCAACAATATGACATGTAGAGATTGTGTCAATGCAGTGAAGAACGGAAGTTAAGTGAAAAAGGTAATGATGTCCTAAATGAGCATGAACTATACCTGCAGCATTTTTGCCCAAGCCTAGGACTCGTGGGAGTGAAGTGCAACATCGTGATGTTCGGAGGGCTTCATCAACTCTATGTTGCAACGCTTCTGGGGTCTCCATGAGAATTGGTGGAGGTGGGTGACAAACATTTTTTTTCTTGTACATGCCTCCACTAGACGAGTTTCAAACTTTTCCGATTTCTCATCTTGCCTCAACTTTAGATATTTCACAGCTATATCTGAAATCACACCATCCAGTGCGTGAGTCATTAACATGAACACATTCTGGTTGTCCATGACTAGTATCTTCTTCAAAGTTGCGTGGGCCAAGGCATTGGTGGTTGTGGCTTGCTCCTTGGCTGCGTTCTCTGCTGCAGTATTGAGGTGACGCTCCTCTTTTGCACGCTTTGAGTCTTGAGGTCAAAGTCGTCATGAAGGCAGGCTTGATTTTGCACCACCGTTTGTGCTACTAATCGATTCAAGGAAAGTGTTGTTTGAATAAGCTGGTGCGTCTTTCCTCTTCATTATCGGGACACTTGTTTTTTCAAGCGTGCACCTTGAATTCCAACGTGGCACATTCTTCACAATCTCCCAAATATGGGAGTACATGAACTGGGTGTTCTTTGGACCTTTCAATTTGTACAGGTCCAAGGCTTGTTTGTGCACATCTGTTGCGTTCACACCACTAACATTCAAGTTAAAACATTTTTGGACTACACCGATAAATTTCAAAACATCATACTTAATAATACCCCACTTTGTCTCTATGGATCGCATGGGACGAAATTGGAATGGGCACCATTCATTGTAGTGTTGGCGTATTCTCTCTCCAAAAGCACTACGTTTTTTACCATTCCCTGTTATAGGATCTTGAGATATTTTGAGGAAGCTTCATGCTAATTGGTGTTTCTCTTCAAGTCTGAAGTTTTTGCCCTTAGTTGACTTATCCTTGTGTTGTCCACTACCGTCAATTAGTTCAACACCGGTACCCTCCTGGGAAAGACACCATGCCATTCACGTTACGGAGGTTACTAAAAAACAACAAAAAGGACGAAAGAAATAACTGAAAAAAAATGGATTATGGTAGTTCTCAATTGTTTACTCCTAAGGCCATATTTGTTATATTGAGACTTTTCACAGTCTCATTTCTATCTTCGACTCGAAGATAAACCACTTTATCTCTTTATTAGTATTTTTTTATAAATAGTTAATAACACCAACTTTTTGAATTTCATTATAGAATCACTATTTGAGCTTGATTTATATTTGGTTTCAATGATTATTTTTTTAGATGAATTTTTCAATAACTAGCCTTCTGTCTCAAAATCTGCAAAAAATCTCAATATAACAAATATGGCCTTTCCTGTATTTCCTACCACAAGAAGCACACCGCCGTGACCACTCGAATTGATTGACCAAAGGACTGCTAGCAAAATTTGAAGGTGCACAACTCCATGAAATCATGAACTTCATCTTCATGGGTAGCAGCACGGTCACAGTCAGTCTAGATGGAGGTATGACAAGCGCAGTCAGACAAAAATTGTTTATGAGGAATTCCACTTCAAAGGCAAGGACCGACCACTTAGTTTCATTCCAAGCTTTGTCACTAATTACAGAACTCACTGAATATGTTGCAAATAGTATGTGGGAACCTGAAAATAGAAAGAGGAAGTAGTTACTAGGAAATCCAGGTAAGGAGGTAAATCTTGATACATTTTCTCGTTTCAAAGAGGAGAAAATGAAGATTTTACTAACATTAAAGTTTGGTCAATAGGGTAGTATAACTAAATAGATAATTTAGTTAAGGGAACTCTTAAAGTTTCCCAGTTTGCCCGGAAACCGAAACCGGATGAAGAACCTGGTTTCCACTTTCCACTTATGGACATCAGAAATGGCGGAGTTCGAACCAGAGACATATCGGGACGCCATCCAAGGAAAAAGCGACAGCTGGTGGGAAGGCATCAACAAGTAGAATTCAGCCACCTAGGAAGGGATCCACCAAGCATGAAGAACCTTCTCCGAAGTGACCTAGGAAGTAGATAGGAAGTTTCTTAGATTAGGCATAGGTCAGTTGACCGAAAACCTAAGTTTTTGGGTAGGTAGGAAGCTACTAGTTAGCTGCTTTTGAGTTTTGAGTGGGATGCACTTGAACATCCGGATCCGGATTTTTCGGATTTGAGATCCACTTCTTTTGGGATGTCCACGTGGTGGGAAGTCAACGGGTGGGGGATAAGGAATGACACCTGCCATTCTCCTAACCTGTGCTTTATTCCCTGAGAATCTTTAGGGTTTCCTTGGGTTGGTATTTAGGGGCTGACCTTGGATGGCAGCCGGGGGCATCATTTCAATCTTGTTTTCATTTCCTTTAAGCAAAGTTCAGATTTCCATTCCATCATGTGCCAAAGTCTAAAAAGTCGTGGTATTATGTTAGTATGCTTGGAGTGTTGAATCATTATTCGGCAATGGTATCTATGTTTGCAGGAATAGAGAAGAAGGGTGAGTCCCCAGGTTCTGTCGGATCCGGTTCTGGGAATTAAAGTGAGTTCGTAAGAGGATTGAGTGTACTGGGAGGAATTTGAGTACAATCTGGATGCCTTTGGAACTTCCGTGTGGGATAGCCACTCCTAGATTGAATGAGGTCTGGTAGTACCCAGTCTTAGGACAATCGAAGTGTTGAGAGGTCCTGCTGTATCCGGAAATAGGAATCAAATTTGTATGTTGAACCTTTTAGTTATCCGGTTCCAAGCTCTGCCTAGGGAATCCTGGTCTTGACAGAATCTGTCGTTATAGTATTGAGAGGTTGGTGAGGAATTGAGGATTCCTTGCGTGACCTGTTGGACTGGATTCACATCCGGATCAGCTGTGAGGGAATAATTGTTGTTTAGTGTTTGTCTTGTGTTTTGTTTTGTTAAAGTGAAACTTCAGTCACTCTACAACATTGAAGGGTAGGATTTACGTGTCCTTCTAGAATTCCAAGAATGGACCCCTCTGAGATAGAGGTTAAACTTCATATTGGGTTACGAAAAATTGCTAGATACGGATCCGGATTTGGAAGAGGTACAGGATTATGACACTCCTTCCGGTTCCGCATACGACTAGTTAGATATTGTAAGGTTTTTCTCAAATAGGGAGAGGTACAGGATTATGACACTCCTCCTTACTTGGATGTGGTGTTTTGATTGTGGGATTTGAGAGGAAATTGGTTTAGTAACAGTTGGTGAGTGAAAACCTTTTCCAGTCTCAAATTCGGTTTGTGTGTGTTTGGGTGGCTTCCGCATCCTGATTCGGTCCACCTCAGGAAACTACAAGTTAAATCTCTAGGGAACAATACACGAGTCATCCTAAAAGCGTTTTTAGTCATTTTCAAACGCTTACTAGGATAATTGTGCTTTCTTGTGCTACGACACAGCACATGGGTCACACGCTTCGAACTTCTACATTAGAGTGCATACAAGCAAGATAGAGCTTGTGGTGCAGATGAAAATKCAGCAAAGTGATGGGGTCAATAAATCCTAAGAATGCTCTACAATATATTTAAACATTGTGTACAAATCAAAATCAATTGTCACTTCCATTAGCAAGTCAACCTAGGTAGTTTAAGCAATACAAATGCAATCGTTCCTTGACTCAACCAGAGAATTGCAAATTACCATTAAGAAATTTCAAGCCCATCCATTGTGTTCATGTGAGACGTACAGTTCAAAGTCCGTGACCATTACATTGACAATGTGCATTCGGTTCTCAAGCAAAGCACCTCTATTCATTGTAATCCTTGCGTGATTTTAGAAATTCAACATGCCTGTGGGAGTCAAATGTTATAGCAGTCGACAATGTGTAGCTACGACATGCACAGAGACGCGGAGATCAACCATCATTTCCATCTAAGCAAGGCCGCTACCAATATTATTTTTGAAAGTAATTTGCTTCTTCAAGCATACAGACACTACCTATGCCAAAGTCCTTGCTACTTGATTGATGTAAAATGGAAATTGAAAGAATGCTAAATTCAAAAGCTTTGCAATTGGAGGCCTAAAATGTTCATAAGAAAATTTCGGGAAATTATTCTTGCGTAGACATTAATTTGGGAAGAAAACCATAGCTCCATTGCACATGGTAGCGTACAGTAGGAAGATGTTTTCTCTTACTAGGTAGGTAAGGTAGCCAGATTCTTGTTGTATTTAAAACCACAGATATGCTTAGTCAATTTATCTAACTATCACATAGGCCCATGTTTAATTCACTAGACACCAAACCAAAAAATACCACCAAATTGCACATGAGTATGGAAGAAATAGCTTCAAAATGAATTGGAAAAATCAATGGAGTACTCAAATGATGGATTGGAACAACGTACACTTCTATGCATTCATTGAAAGGCAAAGAGTAGGCTACATTTCACATAACTGGCCTAAAACGTCTGAGAAAATCGACGAAATTTCACAAAACTCAAGCATTGATGATTGCAACAGTCAACAATTACTAGCATGCTCGTCATTTGCGTCTAGGGTGACATAAAAATTCAGCACCACAACCTAGCAATCCTAAACCTAATTTTATCGAATACTTGATTTCTTGAAGCCTACTCGACCTTTTTTTGAAACCCACTTGTGAAGAATTTGACGTCGATGAAATATGCAATCCCCTTGCCGATTGCAAATTCTTCGTTGCCTTCGCTCAAATTCCGCAAATCCCTATAGGTTGCAGCCCGCCCACAATCACCGCTTGTGCTAAAATTCGTTCTTGTAGATCCTGCTCTTCCGATTGTTGCACGACCCTTGTAGTCTTATCTATGTGTCTTACCTGTAGCTCGCCCTCCACATCCCACACGCCTTCTTTCAAATTCCACGGCCCTTACAGCAGAAGGATGAAACGCACCTACTTCAATTGAATCGGGTCAATAATGATTTTCAAGGACTTCATGACCTCCTTTTCCTTCCCTCCCCAGCACTTCTTTGCTTCCCCAGTAGTCTTGATTGCCTCCGCCTTCAACACTGAACACACCCCAAACCCTAAATCCACGCCTTTATCTAATTCATGTGAACGCCTCTTCTATTGGACATAGTATATCCATGACCTCGATCTTGACCTTGCGCTCGAGCAAAATTAGTGCCATTGTCGTGTTTGAATCTCCTTCCATGCAGTACTCMTCACCTTCTAGCCATCTTGGATAACGTTGACAAACTTCCGTTCAATGTGTACACAATGTCCTTCATACGTTGTTGTATTGTATATTTGTACATCATTTAAAATACATATTTGTTTCTATTTTGGAGAGGTTCTAAGAATGTAAAGGAGAAAGCTTCAAGCCGAAGTCTCGAATGGCTTCAAGTTGACACTTGTTGTCACTAAAGCTGTTAAAAAAACAAAATCTTTTGACAAATCTGAGTAGTCTAGAGCACTCTTTCTGAAATTCATAGAATTTACTTCTAGTTTTGAAGTTCAACTTTGCAATATTGAACTGGAGGGTTTTTACGGAGTCGCAAGATCAAGAGGCTGATCCGCAAGCAGAGTTAGAGCTTTCTCTGTCTTAGTTGTCAAATTAACCATCTCAGCCAGCAATTTCTTTACCATTGCTTTTTCATTTACGAGACGAAGTTGGTCCCTCTCGCCCGTTAAAGACATCTCATCTGGAGCAACATTGGCATAGAAATCTTTATAAGAACGCTCGTGCTTTGGTGATTCTACTTCAAGTAGAATGTGTTGAGCAAAAGACGCGAAATGTGACATTTGAAGCAAGTTACGAGGATTTAAACGAAGAGCAGTATTTTTGTATGATGAGGCCAAATACAGAAGGCACTGGCCATCAATGTTGGTTGACAAGGCCAGTGAATCCTCTAACAAAGGCCGAACATGCAGATTATGTGACTAACACTATCAGACGCATCTTCAACTACTTGTAGATGAAATAACACTCTTCTTCAAATTCAGTTTTTACCTCCGTTTAGTTTGGATTGGAGATCTCTAGCTAATTTAAAATTTTATTGTTTTATTTGTTTGTAAGAAGTTGCAAGATAAGAGAGTAGAAGTCAATTGCTTACTAGTTTAAACCTTTGGGATTCATTGGCTTAAGAAATTGAATAGGAACTTGCCTTTGGTTGTTTCCTAGGACCATTGGGGAGGGTCTGTTGCCACCCGACGAAGAAGAGCAGAGATTCGAGCGACCACCAAAGTTTGTAGTTCAATGTGCTTCTCTCTTTGAGATTTTCAAGTATTAGAAAAATGTTTTTTAGATTTCTCTAAATGTATCACTTGAAGTAATTGAAGCTCTACAACAAAAGTTATGGGTTCTTAAATAAGTTGTAGGTCTACTACCTTTCAAAGGTGAAGCCGAGAGTTCTTTTAATTTGTGCATAATCTTTGGACAATAGTTTAGAATAGTTTGAAATTTTAAGAGAAATTAGTTTGTAAGCTCATCTTTCTAAGAAAAAATAATAATTGGAGTTTGAATAAAAATTGAAGAAGGTATAGGATATTGTGTTAAAAGAGGTTTGTTGCCTTTCGAAAGAGATAGCCGAGACTTTGCTTCCCAATAACTTTTGTATAGTAACTTAGATTAAATTGAAAATTTGAGGGTGTTTAGATTGTGCTTTTAGCTTTTAAAATTGATAAAACACTTAGCATTTGAGTTCTTACAGCACCTATGACCATAGCTAGAATGAGACTTAATTTTTCTTAAACTTTGATGGGGTTTCCACAAGTTTGTGAATGAAATAAGATTTCAAGATTCAAGATTGAAGAATTGAGACTCATGAGGCAAGAAGATTGAAGATTTGTATGTTGTGACTTGTGGCTTGTTTTTCCCATCCGGATTTGGAGGCTAGTTGTTATTTCAATTTTGCATTGTAAACTTTCTTGCGAGTTATGTAGTCATTTATCATGACAGTTATTAGCCCCGTTTTATGTTTGTTGATGACAAAGTGGGATTGATCACCCACATGGTCACTTTTATGTTGTTTCCATTGATGAAAGGCGCTTTCTGATTACCCTGGGTTTGAAGTTTAGGAGCTAATCTTTCAGACGATCAGCTCGTGAATTGGCCGTCCTGTTTCACCCGTCCAAAGATCACACATCCTTACCTTTATTTCTATAGAGCCAACACAGGATAGGCCAATGGAAGATTGAAGTGAAGAGTCGATTTTTTGATACATCTCTATCAATACTCAACAACTAGCGACCAGACACCCCGTATGTTCCCGAAGCGTGCTCCTCTCTACCCGACAACATGGAGAACTCCGTCAAAGCCCATGAATTGTACGTAGGAAATTGAGCCATACCACATATCGCGCCACGGCTAGCAATCACTGTTTCATTGTCTGCTCTTCAAAATTGGCCGTGACTGACCTTTCCTTCATCCTCGCAGTGTCTGTCGTGGAGCAACAACAAACATACGGCTTGGCCAATTACCCAATTTGCGTCTCTTGCAATGTAGCCGTGAGGATGCTTTTAGAGTTGTATGGGTCTGTAAAGTGTAAACCACTCACAAAAAATCGCCCGTTCCTTTCTTGGGAGGATTCTGCTGCGCAATCAGCCGTCATGCCTGATTATGCGGGCAAACCTGCGTAATCAAGCATTATTGTTTCTTCATCCAATCTTTTTATTTAATCCCGCATGTTTCATCCAACTTCAATTTCCTTGCTCGTGATTTACCATGGGCAATGTCCCTCGATGTCAGGTATTCCGCGATCTAAAGCGCCTCCCTGTCAGGCTCCGCCCTCCTTGTTGGCCTTTTATATCGCAAAATGCCCTCTTCCTTAGGCATTTCCCTATACAAAATGGAAAGAAACAAATAAAAAAATTCTTAATTATTTTCAATTGTGAGCTCTTCCTTCTCTAAATAGACCTTTTGTGGCTCCTCAAAGTCTCTTTCATTCTCTTTAGACCACTTCAATGTTGCACCATGCCAACAGGTTCTCCATTGTTTTTTCCCTCATAGTTTTGGTTCCTTGTAAGCTTACATGTAATTTTCTTTCCAAAAGAACGGTTTTCCAATTTTCTCAAGAATATTTAGTATGTTTCGTTGTGCTTTTTTTCTAGGAGTATGGTGGAATGTGTATCCAAAATCGCCACTTAGAAGGAATGTGCTCTGTACATTTAGCTTGCAATTTTGGGTGTTTCAAGCATAATGAGTTTGCATTAGTGAAGATATATGAAGAGGTTTCACAAAGTAGAATAGCAAGATTGATAGATTGTATTGAACTTGGATGTTGCAAAGGTCACTATTTAGTACTAGAAGTTGCAAATATATTTAGAGCAAATTATGTGCCCAATTTTGTAGCTCCAAATAGGTTTATTGTTAATGATTTTAAATTTTAAATTCTTTCTTTCCATGGAGTTCTAAAGATAGCATAAGAAGTGTTGTTTTAACACCATGTTGTATGAAACTAATGAATGGTTATTGAAAGGGTGTAAATACTATGGCTATTGAAAAGGCAAATATAATTATTATAAAAATGCTTGAATATGCTTCAATTATTAAAATGCATGTTTACAATGGCCATTGAAAAGACATTGATAATCTATCTTGAAACAATAGAGCATTGAAAATGAATGAATACAATGGACATTGAAATCTCATACAGTATGATGAAACAATCTGGTCTTGAAACCACATAAACACAATGGTCATTGCAATGGCATTTGGACCAATATTCATTGTTTCTTCATTGTTTCAATGTTGTTTTGAAAATTGAAACAATGTAGAAACAATGGCTAGTTGTTATAATGTAAAATCAACCTTTGCCTAAATTTGAGATGCAAGTAGTAATGAGAAAGAAAGTTTAGTTTCAACTTGTTTGTTGTCTGGAAATTGGACATCAAAATGCTAAAGGGTTAAGCTTAACCGATTAAGATATGATTGTATGCACTTGAAGTTAGTGGATCTAAGAAAACTAGTGATTCTAGTTGAAAAGTGAACCTAAATATTTTTTTAAGATCCTCACCAATACCATTGGCTTTTTTACAAAGCTTAAACCTACAATTACTATGTCCTCAAAAGAGGCAGGCAACCCCGTCCGTACTTTCCACCTGAGTCCAAAAAAAATCCATTGTCGATTTGTAAAAACGCATTTCAATAATTTATGAAACCATCGTTCTTGCTGTCAATCATGATTTTTCTTCAAATCAAACATTCATGAATGCATGCTCTTGGATCTCAAGAGGACTCCCTCCATACTATCAATCTTCCAAAAAACATGGAACCGTCAATCTCTTCCAATTTTGAAACTAGGGTTCTAATGGTGTGTCATGATAAGAGTAAATTTTGCTAACATTGAAAGGTGGACGCACAATTGCAATTTTTTGCGGGCAACGCCACATTGAGTCTATATTGCGGTTTCAGATACATATTTCCTATTTGTTTAGACCAAGTTCATGAAGAGACGAGCATGAGTACCAGGTGCCATACCTCTTCATTTTTCCTTGAACCCTTGTTGCGTAGAGTTGGTTATTGCTTGTGAGTGAAGTTGAAGTATGTGGCACTCTATACACATATTTGTATTTTTGGTTTGTATAAATGTAATGATACATGTAAGTACTGCATGTTTGCATTGCAACCCAAGAGATATGAGCTTTGTCTTCATTGATTCACTTTTAGACACGGTGTCCGCTTCCTTTCGTTGGGCATCCTTTTGTTCTCTTTGCACGAAGTTGCATTGTGAAATTATCTCCTCCTATTCTAATCACGTCCAAAATTTTCTAGAAAGAGTCAAATCATTGATTTAATTTTAAAAAAGAATCTGAACTTTGTGAAGACATAGTTGTTTTTTAAAATTCAAAATGTGCAATGTTTTAGCTTCTATGTTTGAGAAATTATTGCATGTTTCTAGAAATTGGGGTTTGGATTACATTATGATGCAAATTATTTTATTTGTCCTTAATTTTTCTCAATTCCAAAAACCTTTTGGAAAAACTTGATCGGTGACCTAGTTTTTGCACATTTTTGAATCATGTACACTGTGCTCTGTGAAGATATGGGCACAATCCCTTGCAACATGCAATTATTATTTATAAAGCCAATCGTTGGCTAATAGAATGAATATAAAAACACAATCAAGTGTTATAAAAAAAATTCCAAGGAAAAAATGAAGACAACTTGACTTCTAAAGAAATTGGAGGGAAAAAATTTGAGAGATAGATAGAAAATGACACATTGTTTTTGGCTATATCTAATCAGCTAGACAACTATTCACTGTGAAAAGTCTCCAAGTCAATTGGCCAATGATTATATCTTTTGTTAGTAGATATTTTAGATCTATTTAAAAATTAGCCTATTAACCTTTACAAATGTAGAAACTATTCAACAAGTTGCCTACATTCATGCTATACAAGTCAAATAGTCAAAAAATAAAAAATTTAGAATGACTACATAGCCTCCTACTTAGGCTAATTGACGTTCTCGTCAATCGTACTTGGATCTCTTTTTTTGATGCTTATCGTTTTTATTCATTTGTTGCAAGTTGGTCCAATCCAATACCTTTTTCATAGCTTCATTTAATAGTCTTTGGTTGCTGTGAGCATGAGAAATTTTCAATTTTTGACAGTTTTTTATGTGGTGTAAAAAGAAGCAAATTGTTAAGCTTATGTTCATATTAGAGGAAGATTGCAAACCAATTGATGTAGTAAAAGGATTTTAAAGGTTGTGAATAGGTTAGATAGGAAATTGACAAATTGTCTTGATGCCGGTTGAAGTGAATGGTTATCGTTGCTCTTGGTAGCTTATAGAATGACAATTTGTCATTCTTTTCTCTCTCACTCTCTCGGTTTTCTTTGGGAGGCAAGTTGCCAATTTTTCTTTTTTCCTTTTCTTTTGTACATGGTGAACTCCTTTAGTATGTAAATATAAAGTTCCAATTTAATATTTTGTATGTACTATAGTATTCACACAACAATTTGTCTTTCTATATATTGTGCGCATGTATAAGTCGCCAATTTGAAGCATTGATCCAGTGATTGGACTTGCTATTGTGTGAGTAATTGAGGAAATTGTTTTTRTTGTGTGGAATTGTGTGTATCCGGATTATTTGTCTGTGAGTTAGAAATTGGAAATTGTGTAAGTTAATATTTTGTGGTGAAGTTAATATTTTGTGGTTAGAAGCCTTGACAAATTGTTACAATTATTTTGACAAATTTCTAAGTGAAATCTAGTGATTGCATTATTGTTATGTACTTTTGTGTTGACAAATTGACTATGTGTTCTTATGTCTCTTGTGTGGTCTGATTGGGACGAGTTGTCTCATTGTTTTGAGAATTGTTCATGTCATTGACAATTTGTAATTGAAGTTCTAACTAATCCAGTGAGTGGATTTGGGCATGAGTGTCTAAAATTTGAATGTGTTGATTCTATTAAATTGTGAAGCAAATAACAAATTGTATTTGTAGAAATATTTATAAATTCTAGCAATTGGGTGAAGTTTGTGTAAATTGTGACAAGTTGTCCTGTGCTTATTGAGCGAGTGAATTCACTAGTTGTTTTTCTTACTATGTAGTGAATAATATTGTCAAGTTGTTATTGTGAGAAATATTGGAATCATAATGAGTGGATTTAGTATTGTTGAGGGTCTATGGAACAAATTGTCTAAGTGAATTTGGAGATGGATTCTTTTTGAAGAATAATTGGGTACTTCTAGTTGTTTTGGCGTAAAGACCAAATTTGGAAAACAACCATATTCAAGAGCATAAGGAGAAAGAAATGGGATGTATTGATATATATATATCCCATAATTATTACTCTTACATACAAGTGACTTTAGTCACAATACGTTAGACTACTTGACCATTCTCTTTGTTTAAATTAATTTAAGAGTATTTTACATATATCTATAAATATTTTTTCTTCTAAATATGCATATTTATTTTTATATTATTTCAAGTCAATTTTTAGTAGTTGAGATGTAATGTAATTAATCATTTATCCTAATCACACCCCACTAAAATCAATGGTGAAGTCCATGAGGGTTCCATATTCTTTGTTGAATTTTATATCCTTTCATCAATATTTTTATGAAATATATTTTACCTTTTATATGAAACAATAGTATTATGTAAAATTTTATGTATTCTTKTTTTATTATATAAGACACAATACTCATGTTATAATTTTGTTTAAAAATGAAACCATTTGTATTATCTTCTTTCATAATTATCATAGTCTCATTTTGACTATTTCCACTTTTGGGTTGACATTCAACATTTAAATAAGTGTAAGATTTTTTATTTTTTGATGAAAATACGTACATGAGAATTTTATTATATGTCAAAATCAAAACTTCATAATATGGTATCATATTATTTTCCTTCACAACTTTGGCTTGATTAATGTGTTGATTTTCCTTAACTAATGCAATTTTTTGGTCTTTTAGAGTGTTTTCATTTTTTTCAACTTTTGATGACTTTTTGATTTGCACACACTTTTACCAAGGTTAAACATTCTTTTAAGGTAATTCATTATTAAGTCTAATATTTTCACCTTTAACTTCGGCATAAGTTACATTGAAAAGTGTCTCACATTGTTCTTTCAAGGATACAGTTTCTTGTACCAAAGTGCATTCTCCTTCATATAATTCATCTACAAGGCAATTAGCTTGTATAAATGCTTGATTGCTCTTACTCAATGCAACAAACAACTTACTTTTTAAAGACAATTTCTCAACATTCATATAGTTGTTTAATTTTTCATAAAGAAACCTATTGTCTTCTTTTAGTGATGCAACTTCTAACATGAAATTTTCATTCTTTATATTAAAAGCCTTTCTTTCTTGTATGAAGGCATCAATTTGTTCTTCAAGCATAGTTTAATTATTGTGTTGTACTTGTATTTTTTCTTTGAGCATCCGAATCTTATGTTTTTGCATTGTGTCGTAGGCAACAATTTTCTCCTTGCTTCTTAAATTGGTAATTAAGTCCTTCAATACATTGGACAAATCATTCTTCATTGCGTTGATATCAATTTTGTGCTCTTTATCTTTCATAGATGTAATGCATTTACAGCATGCAACCTTATGAAAAAGACATTAGATGTTTTTTCAGCCCTGGAAGAGCCTGTTTCGGGGCTGTTCCCTAAAATTGTTCACTGCACAGGGAACCAGCCACTGCTGGTCTGAAATTTTGAATTTAAAAAAAAAAAAAAAAAAAAAAAAATTCCAGAAATCTTAGAAAGTATAAAGAAACTGAAAACTGATTTAATTTAATTTAATTTTTTCAAATTTAAAAAATAATAATAATTAAAAAATAATTAAAAATATTAATTAATTAGTATTATCCGACGTGGCAGTCTCTGTGCCACGTCAGATTGCCTATGTGGCAGAGTTCCCAGAGTTCCCAATGTGTTCCCATAGCCGGGAACTTGCAGTCTTCTAGACGGGCCAAAAAACATCTAATGCTATCACACTCTAGCATAATAGCCTCCATCAAAGCATGTAAAGACTCATTTTCTTTAGACAAATTTTCTTGTTGATTATCATATGCATCAACCTTGATTCCAAACTCATGAATTTGTTATATTAAGTTTTTTTTTCATTATAAGCTTCAACTAGGCTAGTCTTCAAATACTTTATATGATCTTGAGCATTGCATAAATTTTCATATTCTTTCCTCCCACACTCAAAATGATTAAGGTAGCAACACCTATAACTGTCAAAATAAGCAATTCAGCACAGTTGGAGGCACCTTTCTCTATAGAAAACATTTTATCTAGATTAGCAATTGAAAACCAAGAATTTTCAAAAAAACAAACAAATTTTTTGGATAAGGAGTCTAATTTCTATGAATTTTTGAAGTAGACCTTCCTAGAGCACCCTAAACCGCACTCTAGTAAATCTGCCTTGATTCTAGCACCAAAACCTAAAAAAATCAGAGCCCACCAACCACAATTAAGCATGCCAAGGTACCTTTGGAGACAATTTAAGGGAATTCTAGTGATGGTTATGGGTGTGCTACCTTACGACTTGCTTTTTCAAGCTCTTTAATTCTAAGTCTTTCTTAAGAAATTAATTCAACAAGCTCTCATTAGATTGATGAAGGTAATAAATTTGACATCCATAATTATTACTTGCATTAAAAATCCCTTCTTTCCTATGGAATTTAAATTCATAATTTTCCATTTGCATATCCTCTCAAAACTACAATATTCAATTTTACATGACAATAATTTTAATCAAACATCTCAAACCTATCCATCTTAAAATTCCCCGGCAACGGCGCCAAATGTTGTGCCAAAAATTAACAACGCCACATGAATTTAATTTTTTCATAGTATAGTAGTAAAAGTAGAGTGATCGGTTTTATAAATAATAGTTTATTAATTCTCTTTCCTATTCCAAGACGAAATTCCCTGGCTAATAAAAAGAACATTAAAACACAATCCAGTCTTATAAAGAATACTCCAAGGAAAAAATGAAGACAACTTGACTTCTAAAGAAATTGGAGAGAAAAAATATGAGAGATAGATAGAAAATGACACATTGTTTTTGGCTATATCTAATCAGCTAGACAACTATTCACTGTGAAAAGTCTGCAAGTCAATTGGCGAGTGATCATATCTTTTGTTAGTAGACATTTTAGATCTATTTAACAATTAGCATGTTAACCTTTACAAATGTAGAAACTATTCAACAAATTGCCAACATTCACTCTATACAAGTCAAATAGTCAAAAAAATAAAAAATTTAAAGTGACTACAGTAGAGGAATGCATGCTAATTGTTATAGTAAAAGGATTTAGATGTCAACTGTCATTGGTGGATTGGATATGAAGAGTGACAATTTGCCTTAATTAGCATTGTTAGAAGATGAATAGTCATCTCTTTGTGTAGAATTTAGGCAAACAATTTGCCATTTTTCCATCTCAATCTTTTAGTTTTTACTTGCATGTGTCAAATAGTGTTTTTTGTACTTGCTACGGAAGTGAACTCCTTCAATTTATAATACAATTTATTTTTTAGGGTGATTGCAACAAAGACCAATATTATTCTGTGTCACACTTGAAATGGCGGAGTTGTCATGGACTATAACTTTTGAAACATGAAGCCAATTAATTGGAGATGTATAACTTGATAGCAATCAAATTTTTTATTTTTCAAAAATATTTGAAAATTGTTTTATACTTAAATTTCAATTAAGATCATTTGTCAAACTTTATGGTTTAGGATTTTTTAGTACTAGGGAGTTACCAAAATTAATGATCTAAAGCTGAGATTTTTTGTAGCCTATTTCTACTTTAGGCAGGCATATACATACCAAAGGAAACTTAAAAAAACATCATTTTATTTCCTCTACATGCATGCTAATAGGGAGCTCTTTCAAGGAATTCAAGAGCACTTCTAAACATCCAAGATGTTCTTAAGAACATTCTTATGGTGAAATCTCTTCATCATGAAAGTCTCCCAAATTGTTAATTTTAAGTTTCTTAAAGAATTTCTATTTTCTATTTTTTACAAATTAAAACGTCAAAGTWTCTAATTTCTTCAAAAATTGTGTCACTCTATTTTGAGAATAATTTTTGACCTACGTTTTTTTAGGTCTCAATTTTTGATGATGTGCTACTTTTAGTATTATGCTAATTATCCATATTTTGTCTTATATTCAAATATATTTTTTCAAAAGATAACGATACAACTAGTAGTCATCCAAACGCTAGCCTTTCTTGCAACAACCCTTTGAACAATTTGTTGTGCATTCAGTATTGTTGTAGTTTGTTGTAAATTTAGTGATTGGATTATAGCTAATGACTGGGAATTTGTGATTGTTGTATACATGTACTTTGGGTTGATTGATTTCATTATTCTTGGATTTGTGAATGATTTGGACAATTTATAGTTTTATACCTCCACTAAATTGAGGAATCGGATTTGATTGGCTTGAATTTATATGTAATTTGTGTGGTTGTATTTGATTGTATATATGGATGGATAGCCATTTGTTTTAAAAAATATGTGTATAATTCAAAGCTTTATTGGTTAAAACTATCTGAATATATTCATTATCTCTCCTATTCCATTGCAAAATTCTCTATAAACAAACTTTAGCTACTACACTATAATGAAAATGACAATCCCGTCGGGGTTGTAAATTTTGCCATGAAAATGTGCTTAAACTCAAAATACATCTGAATACTATAATGATGATATAGTATTGAAATTCAAATAAAATACTACATCAAAAACGCAAATGCTCACTCTACAAATCATCATTTTCACCTTTTGGATACCATGTGCAACATTTCCTTAAAAAAACGCACCAAAAGCACTCCTCAGAGCACTCATTAGAGGTCCATTTACTATACAAGACCTCCCCTTTTTACACAAAATTCCAAAGATGAACATTTGTACTTCAATCTTACATAGAAAAATTCTCTATCATCTATGAGACACTCAATGTTCATAGTAGTGTTACGGGATTTAATTGGCAGCATTCCATGTGCCATTTTGCCATTTGTATTCACTGCGTGAGTTTATGAATAAATATGTAAATTAATATTCAAAGTGCATTTCATCCTTAACTGTGCTAGAATTTCCATTTGCATCTCTTTCCATCTCTCTTAATCAATTAATTAAATGATTAGTTAAATTTTCTTTGTTTCTTGGAAGTCCGCCTAGCCATTTCAATAAAATTATGTCAATTTAAGGACATTGACATTTGTTATTTGGTGCTACCAATGACTCCTAGTTTAGTTATAAGAATTTATGAGAAATTAGTTAGGATCACTTTACACCTAAGTAGAAGTTAAGCCAATTTGTTGTGTAAGAGGCTTGAAATCCTTACGTGTGATTGGACAAAAGATTGAAATTGGCCCAAACCCCTTTATACTTCAAGGCTAGGCCAATTTGGTGGAATGAATTTTTTTTCCAAAGCGACATGGCCTAACATGACCCAAGCTCAATGAATTGGGTGTATCAAGAATGGAGGGCCAATTCTTGACTTTGGAGCCAATGTCAAATTTCAATTAAAACACTTTTTTTTTTATAAAATATCATTTTTTCAACAAATAAAGTCCACTAGAAGAAATTAAGAATATGAGGGGGTTTGCAACTATAAAATGCAACTAGTTTTTTAGGGTTCATGTTAGCTTGGGCCATGTTAGGTCATGTTTCTTTGGAATTATCACCAGTCGCAAGTGTCCTATGCAATCAGTCCAACAATTGCAAAAGTCATGCCTCGCGTGTGACTCAATTGTGACTTGTAGGTTTAAGGCCATATTTGTTGTATTGAGACTGTTCGGAGTCTCATTTCTATCTTTGACTCGAAGATAAACTGCTTTATCTCTTTACTAGTATTTTTTTATAAATAAGTAACAACACAAGCTCTTAGAATTTTATTATAGGATCATTATTTGAGCATTATTTATTTTTGGTTTCAATTATTTTTTTTAAACAAATTTTCTAGAAATAACATTCTGTCTCAAAATGTGCGAAAAGTCTCAATATATACCTTCTTAGTTTCTAGATTTTTCAATTTTAGAACTACTTTTTTTTCTAGATTTTTTAGATTTAAAAAAATTCAGATCTACTTTGTTCCTAGATTTCAAAAATTCAAATATTGGTATTTAGGATGTCTTACAATTTCATGGATTTTTAAATTTCTTGAATTTTTAAATATTTTTTGATTTCTGTAGATTGTTAAATTTTACAAATTGTAGAAGTCTATAAACTATAGAAATCTACAAATTGTAGAAATCTTAGAAATCTATTAATTGAATTCATTACATACGAATACAACAACTTACAAGTCTTATATGTTCAACCTAATGATACTCTCTACAATTGATATGAGACAATTGATATAAGACAAAAGAGAATGAACTTTGAAAGCAACTAGGAAACAACTAGAAATCGACTAAGAAGCAACTAGGAAACAACTAGAAATCGACTAAGAAGCAACTAGGAAACAACTAGAAATCGACGTTAAATAAAGGACTTCAAAGTTTATTCTAGCGTAGAAATTCCATGATTGCCGCAAACAAAATTTCTTCTTAACTTTCAACTCATTGATCAAAATAGAGTAATCCAAAGATTTCTATATATATATAAATCTAGAAAACAATTTCAAATTTATATTTCTAAAAAGACTCATTTTTTCAAAGTTGCCCGGGCTGCCCAAAGATTAAAGAGAAGTACATATCTTGCAACAACTTTTTAACCACGTTGTCAAAAGTCATGAAAATTGTTGGACCTTACAGCTACTCCTTGGACACATGTTGTGTGAAAATTTCAAAGAAAACAATCAAAAACTCCATTCGTAATGAGCTACCCAAATTTGCTATATTGACAAAAAAAACGTAATTCGGTCCTCTAGGAGTTAAGAGTGACTAGAAGAGAACTAGCTTCAACACTAGAATTTTTTTTTTTGTTGATTTGGTTGGATAGATTTGATTCAATTTTCTATTGATTTCTATCCAAATCAACAAATTACTCTCCAAATCAATAGAAAACAGAATCAAATCTATGCAACCAAATCAACAAAAAAAAAATTCTTGGTACTATAGGAAACACTTAAACAACAAGTAGTTTACAATTAGAAAGCGACTAGGAAACAACTAGAAAACAAATGGAAAACAACTATGGTCATTTTACAATTGCAATCTTTTTTTAGTTGTTTTCTAGTCTTTTTTTGCAACTATAAAATCCGATTGACTGCTTTGCAACTAAAATAATGTATCAATGCTGTAAAACAATTACATTAGATTTGGTGCTACTAGAGAGGATTACAATCGCAGGATAGTTGTATAGGACACTAGTTGCATAATAGTCGGTTGTGCCGGACATGTTTTTCTTCTAGTAATCTATTGGATTTTGTGCAATTGGTTTCAAGGAGAATTGGCCCAACTTCTAGGTGTAAAGAAAGCAGCCCTGGAAAAATAAAGGGGGTTGACAGTTACTAAGTTTTATTGAATTGACTTGGCTTCTTGGCCCCAAGRTTGTTACRTATGGGAGAATTGGCCTTGTCATGATCTTATATTCTAATGAGTACATCTCAAGTTTAGAACCTACAGCTTGTCAACAATTATCCAATGGTTATTGTGTTTCATGTTAATATACAATTTATTGCATCATTATGATGCAATAAATTGTAAAGTAATGCATCGTAATGATGAGCTTCATTGTATATTAGCGTATGAACCCATGAAGCAATGATAACCACATGTAAACTGTTGACAAACCGCAAGTTCTAAACTTTGTGATGTACACTAAATAGTGAAATTAGGTTGCCCCTCACTAATTTCTTGACATTCCACACTATTTAAATAATTATTCTTATTGTACAAGAATGCACTATTTTTGAATTTGTTATTGGTGAAGTTGGAACTCATGAACCTCCATGTGTACAAATGGAAGTCTTTGCAGAAATATTTTTTGACTTTCATGGCTTGTAGAGTCACTTTTTTAGAGGCAAGGCAACCTAATTTTCAAGGCAACCTAATTTCACTATTTAGTGTAGTTAACTAGTTGAAGACTACTGAAGTCTAAAAAGGGTTGAAATTTTACTGCAATTGACCTCAAAGTAATTCACTTGGTTCCTAGGTGTAAAGTGGCCCTTAGTGTTGTACCAATGTGCTCTATATTGTTACTGCACTCACTTCATTGGTATATCAAAAGTGATTGGTGAGCCCTCCTTGTAATCTCCTTAAATAGAAGTAAAAGTAAAATTTTAAACAAAAGATAACTTAAAAATCCATAACTTTCACTTCATAGGTCCAAACACCACGATAGAGAGCCCATGCACCCCTCCTCAATGAGAGCTTTCCGTCCGTACCGAGAACGGGACCCGGGTACGCACGGTCCGGTAGATCTTGTTTGCCACATCAAACAAAATAAAACAAACGGCAGCGTAACTTTAAGGTAACTATGTGGATGGATGGAATGTTGGGGCCAGCTCTCTRGGAAAAGTATTTGGGTCTGTTTGCACGTGGGCACTGACGTAATTTAGCCGCCTGGGTCTCTAAGTGGAGTAGTACACATGTTCAAAGAATCCAAATTTTTAAAGACTGTGCTTTTCAAATAAACTTCCATATCTGAGAAGTTTGGGGTTGACAAGCACTTCTCAATCCTCCAAATGTACCTCTGGACCAAAAACTTGTTCGCCAATTCTCTTCCAGTTRTTATTTTTTCCAGACAATCTGTTCACTTGAAGACTTTTTTGTTGTGGTCTCTCGTACATTAAAGTAATTTTTTCCTTCTGTCGTGCCTTAACTTAGATGTCTTCAAACTGTAGCATTATCAAGCAATGGTGTATTGACCAATCTACTTTGTAATTAATAGTATCATGTATGATTTCAAAGTTTACAATTAATAAGATATTGAGAGTACTTCTCCAGGGTGCAGAATGAACTGGGAAGTATCATTTGTGCTCCAAAATCCTCTCCCAAGAACACCTCAAGACAGACAGTCAGCTATAGTTTAACCCTTGAACAACGCGGCGGACGGTTTGCGTCTGATGAATGATAGAGAATCAAACTGTAGAGCACAACATTGCAACTATTCATCCAGGGAATTAGGGGTGGAAAGGAAAGATCTTCTATAATATTTTGACTACCAATGAGTACTTCTGGATTCTTTTTAAACTAGTGATTCCCGCGGTATCAAAATAGATGATTTCCACGATCACTGGTCTGTCCTTTAAGGGTTAAGATTTGAGTTGTTGTAGCACTTGGAGTCTGGATAATTTATTTTGTTTGACCGAATGATTGAGCTCCACACACGTATGTTATGTACAGTAAGCTCTGGGACAAGCAAGGTGGGCGGATATGAACAGACCCTGGGCCAGAGCAATAAGGTCAAGTTCGAAAAGCAGTAAGTAAACTCCAGCAAATTTTCAGCAATGTGTCGGTCTCATGCTGCTTTACATGTTGGCTGGTSTCAACTTGAGTATGCACGTGTACCACCCATAGTGGACCACTCAGCAATTCAGTACATGTTCTCGAGCAGTATAAGGAAATGTGAAAATGTTGCCATGCAGGAAGTCACATAGAAATTGTCAATTATTTGTGAATTTTTCCCTTGAATTCACCCTACTATGATTTTTGGAAGCCATAAGTTGACCTAAACCCATTACCAATATATATATATAGAGAGAGAGAGTTTTTTCAATTTCAACCATTCAAGAACTACTTTCCAGCTCAATACTTTGGCACATGTGCAATAGTCTTATTAGTTCCAATCTGGAAAAAAGAGGCAAAAAAACACATTCCAAGCTTTGGTTGGAATGTATTCCAGCCTTGGTTAGAAATAGCTATGGATCCTTGGTTGGCAATGGGTGGTTCTAACTTACCATAGATATTCACAGTGAAAATACCAAGTGAGTGAAGTGACAATCATGGGGCTTTCCACTCTGGGGTCTGGACAGCCATGGATGTTTTGACGGAGAAGCAGTGATCAAATCTTTTAACCCACAGCTAGTTTTTTTTTCCTGGCACCATGGAGCCACAATCCAATGTCATGGCACAGTCAGAGTGGTTTTAATTTGGAGGTACCATCCTCCATTCACTGGATGGTGTACTGCTACAGTGCAAAAGAAAAACCCTGCCCACAGGCAGGCCACCGTACCGCACCTACTGTTGTTCCTAGTGGATGTTATTTCCTTATCCACTGGTGATGTGGATGTATAGCAACATGGCTATCTTGAGACCTTCGGCTACAGCTTGACTACTGAGTGTCAGAGAGTCTGGAGTGGGTTGCTTGTCAACAAGTACATTGTGTATATTTTATATTACAGTGTACAGAAGTAGTATTTTATTTTATTAGTATATGATTAATATACTACTTTGTGAGGCTTTGATGTACAGAAAACATCAGTTATATATGTCTCGAGGAATGCCATTCATAAAGTTTTGGACTTCGTGTTGGCCACTTGTTGACTAGTGMGACACTTGTTGCAGTGACTTACTGACTTATGAGACCATTCACTCGAAGCTTCTAAGAGCATCCCCACAGCTAACGCAGAATTGGGACGCAGAATTGAGTGTTTGGCGTGCTATTTTTATCTGGCCGGCCCGTGTGGAGGATGACTGGCCCACTCCAAAACTGTAAATGAAAACAATGAAGAGGGATAGGCACGCCATCCAAAAAATCCAGAGTGTCGGGTTGATTTTATTTTTATTTAAAATTGATTTACCAATGTAGTAAATTTTAATTATTTGAGAACTTCTACTCAATTTTTGAAATGACTTCTCAAATTACTTGAGATTTCCAATGTGGGAAAGCTCAATATATCCACGTGGGGTGGTGGGAGGAGTCCCAACCCATGTGGGATAAACAAGAGCTTATTTATCCCACATGGGTTGGCACACCTTCTACCAACCCAAGTGGATATATAGAGCTTCATTTTCATTTGAAGATTCAAATGAAAAAGAAAATACTTCTTCATCTTCTTCTCTTACATAAGTAAAAGAAGCATTTCTAAAATTGCTTTAAAGCATTTCAACAAAAAAAATTAAAATTGGAATTTTTAAGGGTTAGTTTATGGGTTGACTGTCCTTTGTACCTTAAAATCGGGGTGGAAAGGATGGTCAACTCATATACTATGCCACTGGGAAGGCCTAGTATTTGACAGTCTGATCCTTAAATTTGGCCGCGGCCGGCCATATTTTGGCCATGGCAGAGTGTGCTAAGGAGCAACAATGTGCACCTGGGCCGGCTAAATACCCAGTCTGTGCCTCTTGGAGGGCAACTGTAGAGAAGCTCTAAGGGCCTCCTGCCATGTACATCGGTCCGGTGCAAGTTCTCCGGGAAGCTACAGTGCCAAACCATTAATTGTCCCGCTATGTGGACCGGTTTGGTGGGGGGAGAGAGCGACTAAAAACGGCACACGTAGTGGATTCCCTTCAAGTTGACCAATCTCCACCACTCTCCACCAATGGGCTTGTCCACCGATATCGGTGAAGCTTGCAACCCGACTTCTCCGCTCACCGAGGCCGGCAAGACAATTGGTGGTCACTTCTTGTCTTTTAGTGCTTTTCCCACCGGCCCGACTCACATGGTAGGAGGCCCTAAGCTTAACCAAACTACCCCAATACTGATTAATCCTATTATTTACTGTKTATGACACTAATAAGGTATGTTCCCACCTGGCTGTAAGTTAGGAGCAACAATATTTGGTTAATCAGAGGCAACAAAAAAACTTGATCTGCATTCACACTGGAGAAGCTGCCGAACGAAGCGTAAGCTTAAGCAAGAAGGCTCGGCTTTAATTAAGTGTATAAAGAGTTCCCAGTCGCTCAGTTCTTACCGCAATTACCTACCACAGCACAACAGCAATGTAGGTCATTCACACTGATGGTTTTATTAATATATGTTTAAAAAAAATTAAAAATTAAAAATCAATATATGAGTGGTGGGATCAGCGTAGCCTGTGGCATCTGGCAACATGTTCTTTGCCTTCTCTCTTTGTGCATTGCTCATGAGCCTAGCATTCACTGTTGTAGGGATTGCACGGGGACTCATTAAATACGGTTGTTTCTTAACCCCTAAAGAATCAACATGCGTTTTTTGGCAACATGGAAATTTTAGGCACGTATGTGTGACTGGAAATTTGCATATTTTGGGCTGAAATTTTAATAGAATGTGGGGACAAGGAATATCTTTCATATGCACAAATTTCATGACATTCGGAAATATGAGTCAAAAGTTATTGCATAATATGTTGTTTGTTTCCGATTGCCAATATGCAAATGCGACTTCGACAGCGTCCAACAAGCTAAGTCCCAGCCTTAGCAGCAGCAGCTTGAGAGCTGTCACACTCCCTAAATTTCACCTAGCACCCGTACCGCCCCTACCAAGTACAGACTTGTCAGAGCGCATGCAACAAACAGTAAATTATCAAAGAGCATGATCAAGAGAATACCAACCACAGCTACACTCTTTACAAACACTAGGTTGACCCACACCATAAACCAAATTTAAAAAAATCCACACACACCCAAGATTTTCAGAACCTACAGTAGAATGGTACCACCCGAATGGCTGCAACGTGATTGTTCACACTCGTGACCACACCTATATAGAAATCAAAGCTGAACATTGAACTTAATTTCCTTCTAAGATTTGAACGTCACTCGCGCGTGGCAAGACTTTAAACTAGCTATTGATATATAGACTGCCACCCACGTGACTAGCTTTTGACCAAGCATCTGCAAGGCTGATGCCGAATCGTTCTTGTGTACAAATACATGCCTGGGTCAATGAGAGCTTCATGTCGACACACGCCTGTGCTTTCCAAACTCGGCCGAAGTTGCAGAGCTTCAGAGTCACAGCCGAGCTACCGTAGAAGCTGAGGCCGATTCTTAGGCAACTGAAGCGGGTCACAGATTCCCAGGGAGTCCGCGATGGCTGCGAGTTTCAGAGATGGTGCGGTGGTCGGGCTTTGCCTGATGGCGATGGTGGTGGTGGGAAGCATTGGAGCTGAAGCTCAGCTCTCGACTCAGCTCTCGTCTCAATTCTATGATGGTTCATGCCCCCAAATCTTCAGCATCGTCAAAGCCGAGATTCAGGCGGCTGTGGCCGCTGAGCCGAGGATGGCCGCTTCCTTGATTCGTCTCCATTTCCACGATTGCTTCGTAAATGTAAGTGAATATATGCCTGATTAGATATTACCATGTCTCCCTGCTAGAACAATGCATTGACAATTTTGGAAGAATTGTTGCAGCAGTGATGTCCCAGGTAAAAACAATCTGGAGCTCGGTTGTGGACAAATAGTGCATCCTCAGCTGTGCAAGCGCACAGGGTCTACTTTTCTTCTAATCGGACCCCTAATTTGAGTTATCTAGCTAGCATAATCTCCATTAATTACGGACACTACAGTTACTGATTATGGAAGGGATGCGACGGACCGATCCGGCCTGCTGAACAGCACAGCCCACTAATGCTTAGACCTGATTTTTTAAAGAAAGGGTTCCAATACAATTAAAAGGAGTACGTACTGACGCTGCTATTGTAATGCTGAATTTGGTAGGGATGCGACGGATCTATCCTGCTGAACAACACAGCCACTTTCAATGATTCCGAGCAGGAAGCGTTACCCAATCTCAATTCCGTCAGAGGCTTCTTCGTGATCGACACCATCAAAGCCAAGCTCGAGGCCGCCTGCCCGCAGACCGTCTCGTGCGCCGATATTGTGGCCATCGCTTCTCGTGACTCGGCTGTCGAGGTCAGTTACTGGCACCCCAATTGCAAAATTCCTTCACAACTCACATCCGTCAATTCTCCTTCACACGCACATATTATTTTTAAAAACATTATGTAACTATATGGTAACCTGTCCCTGCAGATTCTTATCTGAAATGTACACCTTTTGGTAATAAGTCAGTTTTGGTTATTAGTGTAAAGGAAAGTCGATTTTGCATACCGTTGGAAAGTGCATGAGACAGGAGAATTCATCTCTGGTGTGAAACAGGGGAGGATGCATATGAGAGAGGGTCAAGAAGGAAATCCTGAGTACATTTATCACCTGGAAGTGAAACCATCGTGAGTATGTATAATTTGGGACTTTGAAACTTCTTAATTTATTCACACAATGTCCAGAAATCGAGAAACATGTGCCTGATGATTCCAGAATATCTTTCAATTAGCTACAGGATCCCACAAAAATGTATAGCGAAAGCTTAGTAATATGAACCATGTTCACCTGCTCGTTCAGTTGCATTTTTGGTGTAGTAATTTATTAAAATCTCGATAAAATATAATATTTAAATATATGTTGGTGTTAAGCACATCTTTGACAAGGTATCATTCTAGGAATGTTTCCAGTTGGTCTAAAGAGTGCGTGGTGTTAATGAGGGTCTTCAGAATGCATTTAGGTTCCTTTTTGGACTCGATTCACTAGCTTTGATCATGATACCTCTGTTTCCATCAAGTGCAAAGACCCCTTAGACTGACCTGGTGCTCATTTCATTTGTTGACRAAGATGAGTTTGAACAGCACTCRAAATTTGACGAAATTGTCCAATTTTTCTTACATATTGGATTTTTGTTGACTACACTTGGRTATCCTCTCGTGTATTGTTGTAACTTGAGAATGCCTCTGACTGTGTCGGGATATTGTGTCAAGGCGGGGTTGAGTCCTGGGTATCCCGTGTTCTTCGGTCGCCGGGACAGCCTAACGGCCAATAAATCAGCCGCACTCGCATTCCTCCCTTCGCCAGTCTTTGATTACCCCACTTTGGTGGCGAATTTCGCGGCGCAGGACCTCGACGAAGTGGATCTCGTGGCTCTCTCAGGTTTGCATTCGCAACAAGGGTTTACTTGAAGGGCAAAATAAATTAAAGCCCGTAACTAACATGGCAAATTTCATTAAAATGGCAATATTCCGTTATTTTGGCACTTTTTACAGTTCAAACCACGCTGTCTGAAATCTAAGCTCGTCATAGATTTCTGGAATCTATATTTGATCTACATTTCTGAAATCTCTATACATACTAGATTTTTTAGACCACGCAATCTGAAATCTAAGAGAGTCATAGATTTTTGACAACCAGAAATGTCCTAGATATCTTGAAATCTATACTTGTACTAGATGTCACTTCACAATTCAAACTGCGCTGAAAATAGCTCATGGAATACCGCCATTTTAATGAAATTCGCCATTAACGTAGCTAAACTATTTATAATTGATAAGGAATGATGCCTGCATGCCCTTGGCCTGAATTCCGACTCCCAATTCGTTGTTCAAAGTCTGGTCTAATGAATTTAGACTACGATGTAAGAGAGTGGTTTGTGGGATACAGTTTGTGAAGCACTGATGCACGAACAAGCTGCATGCTTTCAAAATATGGCCAATTAATTTCCATCCATCGACAGAAGTCCCTATCTTGGACTCCATTTACAGAGTCCATTTAATGCTACATTTATACTCCCTCCATACTAACATGGTGAATTTTGTTGAAATAGCGATGTTCCGGTAGAATGGCGCAACGTTTCATTAAAATGACACATAGTATGTCAAAAATGGCACAATAAGACCACCATTTTAATGAAATTATTCACCATTACTTGTAATAATTCACAAATTCCTAGGAAATGTTGCACACTTCATAGCAATGCCTAAATACAACTTCTTAGAGAGGGATTTTCAAAAACCACTTGAACTGCAAGTATGACATATTAACAAAACTCAATTTGACCTACTAAAATAATTATGTAAAAAATGAAATAATTTTTGTTTGTGCATGTCTGCATGAGCGCTATAGCAATCTACATTCCAAATTTGGTGCTCATTGAATCATTTTTTGCAATAGTTATGGCACAAAACAACTTCCACACTGAAAGTGTGACGCAAAATAGGACAAGGGTTTCTTGCAATCACCCAAGAGATCAAGAGAACTTTTCATGCAAGCCAAAAAGATTTACTTATGCGCAATCCACAGTGCCACAAAAACAGCTTTTATCACATTTTTATAATCCAAGTACTGCATGGATGGTCACATTCTCATCCATTCCCTTGTTCTCAGAATCTCAGTCAATCAAACCCAAAGTGTCACAAMTGTCCTTGTCATATTTACATCCAAGTATTCTACATTTCTACGTGAATGGCCACAGTCATCATCCTCATCCATTCACTTATTCATCGCAAACCAGGAAGGCAGGAAGCGGATGCAACAAGAGACAAGGACTACTGATCCTCGCCACTTGCACTCCATCCAAAAGGGACTGCTATTCTTCCATTTGACAAAAGATTGTTGCAGCAAGGGGTTGTACACTTGCCCCTACTAGCTAGTAAACTAAGACACAATCATCAGTTCTCTAGAACTCTCAGGCTCGAAGAATGTTGTCCATGTGGTCACGCACTAGTTACTCGGATCCGAAAAGCGCGATCGTGGGCTCGGAGTCTGACCGCTTGTTCACCAGCGCGCACTTCTTCCGAATCTGGCCTTCCTTTCCAGTCAATGGCTTGATGTTGCCCATCCGGATGCTGCTGATCCCGAACTGCGTGGAGAACGCGAACGGGTTGAACGCGAAGCTGGTCACGAGCGGGGTGTTGACCAAGCCTGGTGTGCTAAACAACACCTGGTCGCTGCGGAGAATGCCCTCGCCCACCAGCAGGTTCTTGTAGTACCAGTTGTCGAACTTGTCGGGGGTGGTGTGGTCCAAGTTCGCGAGCTTGCTGGGGTCCACGTTGGGGGGGCAGAGCTGGGCGTTGCGCTCGCGGAACAAGGCGTTCGTGTTGGTGTCGTTCAGGAACAGGCGGACGGTAGTGCAGTGCACTCGGCCGATGGTGTGCGCACCTGCACGTTCGAAACCAAAGAACCGTCAGTCTCGTTGAGTTGGCACGATTCTGGCGCCGAAAATTGGGAAATATATGCACAGAAAGGTCTAAATTTCAGGACTGCTATGGACTTACGTGTCTGAACGGGAAATCTGAGAGGTGCTAAAATACCGCCCAAGAGTACTAAAATACCGCCAAATTTGAGGGTCGTTATCATTTATTATAGCTTTCAAGACTTCTGTTATTTTCGTTACAGTCTCACGATTCCAGCGACAAAACTGTGACTTGTATGTACGTAAAGGTCTAGTACAAGTATGTATTTGTCTTTCAGAAYGCGAGTATTGAAAAGTGCCGAAATACTGTATTGGAATTATACCGCTAATGTACGGAAACTGACGTTCTATCCTTCAATGCCAGGTTCCGTATTAGATTTCATGTTATTTCAAGGAGTTCCAATCTGTTCGATCGATGAGGTTCATTGGTTTACAAAACTCGACGTGAGTATCGGATAATTAGTTTTTTTTCATTCCAGAGTTCCGTTGAACTTTGTCAAACTTGGAAATAGAAACTTAGCAACAAGTTATTCACAAGTTATTATTTTAAGTCTTTCAGCTAMATCAGGAGTGGTGGGCATTCAAAACCTAGGCCTTAATCGTGTTGACCATTGCGATGCAAGCATACGAATTGGAAAATTGTACTTTGACAACTAGTTCGTTTCTGCCATTGATAGCTTAGCAGCCACACGTACCTGAGAGAGTCACGAGATCCACTTCATTCAGGCCTACGGCTTCGAAAGCCTTCTTCAACACGGGGTATGTGGAAGCTGGCGAAGGGAGGAATACGTTTGCGGCTGTTTGGTTGGCAGTGAGGCTGTCCCGGCGACCGAAGAACACGGGATACCCCGGAGTCAATCCCGCCTTTGACATAACATCCACACACTCGGATCTATTAATAAACAACAAATAATATACGATCGAAAATTTAATGAAAACCTTTTTTATAAGATCCTCACTAACACTGTACCACCGATCGCGAATCTAATTACCAAGTGAAAACATAAATACCTGTAATTATACCTTATCAAAGACGTGCTCATCCTCAAACTATTTGAATATTTTTATGATGATCATTATAGKATTGAGACTTCAATAAAACACCGAAAATGCAACCAAACAAGCAAGTGAACATAGTTCCTATTACTAAACTATCATACTTTGTTTTCGTTGTGAGAATCGATCATCTAGCACATAACATGTTTCTTAATTTCTGGACATTGTGTGAATAAACTAAGAAGTTTCAAAAGTGCCAGATTATTTACACTCACGAAGGTTTCACTTCCAGGTGTTAAATGTACTCAGGATTTCCCTATTGACCTTGAACATCTGGAGAGAAACTGAGACTGCAAGGGATTTTGCCTTTATCTCCTGTAACACAGAGGACTTTATACGTATGATGTATCCCCCTGTTTTCACACCAGGGATGAAATCCTTTATCTCATGCACTTCCCCGGAAAATAATATACGATCGACATGAATTCCTGTCCTAGGAATACTTATGAACAAAACTGACCAGGCTAGTCTATCATGTTAACAGAAATGTTTTAAAAATATGTACGTGTGAAGGAGAATTGACGGATGTGAGTTGTGAAGGAAAGTTGCAATTGGGGTGTCAGTAACTGACCTCGACAGCCGAGTCACGAGAAGCGATGGTCACAATATCGGCGCACGAGACGGTCTGCGGGCAAGCGTCCTCCAGCTTGGCTTTGATGGTGTCGATCACGTTCAGGCCTCTGATGGAATTCCTGTTGGGAAACGCAAACTGCTCGGAATCGAAATCGGATGTGCTGTTCAGAAGGATCGATCCGTCGCATCCCTACCACATTCAGTAATAAAATTGCAGCGTCAGTAAGTCAATTGTAATGGAACCCTTTCGTTGAAAAATCACGTCACAAAACTTACTTTAACGTCAACGTGGACAAATAGTCTATTGATAGCAGCCACCCAAGGAGAGAAGCCAGTTACTCTTTTTAGGCTCTCACTCATTGTGTCGATCAAAATTCGGTCGGATAGGCAGTACGTGACGGGTTGTTTTGCACATAAAACCGTCAATTTCGTTAAATTGGCTAAACCCCAGAAACCCCGCAAACCCCACAAAACGAAAGATTGTGACAGGTGTCGTCTCAAAGGTCTAATTTCAGACCACAAACTAAGACTGGTATAGATTTGGGGTTCTGTCCTCGCCGCCCCAAAGTGATGGAATATGTATCGCCGCCAATTTAACGAATTGACACTATAACCTCTGGCCTTCCAAGTCCCAACCAGACTGTAGCTCAATCTCCACGTGCGAGTACTGTAAGTTGCAAGACAAATTTTTTGACTATCTGAGTTCGAAACAGCGCAAGTGCCGACAAGAGATAACATTGTGTTCCATAACAGGCGGGCCTGGGACCTCGATCACAACCCTCCCTGGGTGTGGAATCCATAATTAAATGCATACCTCTAAGTAAACTCTTTCTAATGTCTATTTCAAAATTCAATTTCCTCGAGACTTTCTTAAATGGACTAATTAGTTTCCGCAMCTGTAGTGTCCGTAATGGAGATTATGCTAGCTAGATAACTCAAATCTGGGGGCCCAGCGATTAGAAGAAAAGTAGACMCTGTGCGCTTGCACAGCTGATCGAGCATGYACTRWTTTTCCACAACCGAGCTYCAGATTGTTTTTACGGAGGACACCACTGCAACAATTCAGCCAKGATTATGTTTCTATTGTTCTAGCAGATCGACATGGCAACACCTAATCAGGCATTCACTTACATTTACGAAGCAGTCGTGGAAATGGAGACGAATCAAGGAAGCGGCCATTCTCGCCTCGGTGGCGACAGCCTTCCGAATCTCCGTCTTGACGATGTCGTAGATTTGGGGGCACGAATCATCGTAGAAGTCGATACTGAGCTGAGCTTCAGCACCAATGCTTCCCACCACCACCATCGCCATCAGGCAAAGCCCGAACACCGCACCATCTCTGAAACTCGCAGCCATCGCGGACCGCTAGACTGTGACCCTGCAACTTCGGCCGAGTTTTGGAGCACAGGCGTGTGTCGACATGAAGCTCTTACGACCCAGGTAAGCTTAATATATGTCGACAACAGTGATTTGTAGCTACTATAGCTTGCAGATGCTTAGTCAAACGTTAGTCACGTGGTTGGTAGAGATCAGCAGCCTGCCTTTCCAGGAGGCGAATTGCCTGGGACGTGCTTAGTGGGTATTACTAAGCTGAGGGCCGTTCAAGTCATGGAAGGAAATTGAGTCGAATGTGCAGTTTTGATTAAAAGGAGCGTGTCTGGAGTGTGAGCAGATTAAGTGTGGCCTCATTCTATACCCTCAAATCTTCAGTTTTAATTTGTTGATTTTAAAGTGTGATGTGGAGGGAACCTATTGTAATTTAAGTTTAGTACGTGACTGTAGAGATCGAGTGCAGCACCTTGCGTTGGTATGGTTTTCTTAAYTCATTGACCGGATTTTGCTGATGCGACTGGACGCCGGACGGTATTGGAATAGTACCGAGCTGAGATGTGTAACTTATTATGACTCACTCAGTCACGAGTCACCAATCGATCAGTTACTGAAGATAAATTTACTGAAGTCACTGGTGGTAGCTCGTGCCCATAACTGACCAAGTTTGTTGGCCCACTTGGCAGCTGCCGTACTCACACTTGATGCACGTGTCAAAAAACRCGGTTTCACATAGTTTATGAATACAGACAGTCGGACTATAAAATACACTGCTTGCACATGGTACTGTAACAGGGTGTCCAATGACAGGCCGGGGTGGACTGGACTGGCCCCCTCGCTCGGCCACTTTGTAAAACCTTGAAATTTTTTATTTTCCATGCATGATACAATTTGCAAGTTCTGAATTCATATTTGCAATCAGAGGCCCCAAATTAGCTAGGAAAATTGTTCAAGGTAAATTAATCTAGCCCCAAATAGGGCGCTTTTTAATTTACTTGCCCACGTGGAATTACTTGGAGTGGCCAAGCAAGCGGGCCATTCCACCCTGGCCTCGCTCGGCCACCCCAAGGAACTACAGGGTTGCAAGTAAAATATAAATTCCCCCCTTCTATTTTGGGCCAGATTAATATACCTTGTATGTCTCAACTGACTAATTTGGGGGCAAGACACTAAATTGTGCCCATGAAATGGGCTCCGCAAGGTAATGTTTGGGTTCTCTGAGGTTGAAAATAAAAAAAGCCCCCTGTATTGAGCCGTCACTAGGGTATGGTCTAAACCTCTCCTAGCTAATTTGGGGTCTTTAATTGCAAATCTAAATTCAAAATTGCAAAAAAAAAGTTGTGCCAAAATAAAAAAATTCTTGCGTTTTCCCGTGCGATGAATCTAGCTTGCGAGGCCCATTTCATGGGTATGATTATGTATCCTCCAATTTGGGGCCTATGATTACAAATATGAATTTTGAATTTTGAATTCTATTATACGTGGAAAATAAAAAAATTATGGGTTTTCTGAGAGGGGGTGAGTTCACCGGCTTGGCGGCTTCACCCAGGCCCAACGACATGTATTTCTTAAGTTGAGAAATATTACTGAAAACTAGTATTGTTTCAGTCTTTCAGATATTGGTCTAGCCACTAATTCAAGGCATTCCCAATTTACCACCGTAAGAGCATCCCACTGCAGGACGGCCAAAAGTGCAACTTGGATAACTCAGCCGGAGTTACCCCGATATCAAGATGCAAAGGATAGTCAACCCCTCAAAAGACCCTCAAAAGACCTATATTGACTATATTGACCCTCAAAGGACGTCTAATGTTTTTTTTAACAAATGAAATGCTCAAAAGCATTTTCATATGAAGTAAAGGAAGTTATACTTGTATAAAGAAAAAAGATGAAAAATTATTTTCATCTTGGTTTGAATTTCCAAGTGAGTGAAGCTCTCTAAGGTCGTTGCAAGAAAGCACGTGCGATTTGTGTAGCGTTTTTTACAATACACATTTTTTTCTTTGGGAGTACTTTAAAATTGGTAAAACAATTTTTTTTTAAATGAAAAATATGTTTCATCACTTTCATGTATGAACCTTTACAAAGAAGGTACCCTAGGAAGGAAAACCATAGAAAATTTCTCTAAGTAGGAGAACTAAAAAAGTGCAAAAATTCATGAAACTAGTTGTTGTGACTGTGATTTCACATTTTCATTTACAAAAAATAGGAAAATAATTTTTTTTTAAACTAAAAATTGTCCATTTGGGAAGAGTTGATGGTGATGAGATTTCACCAAAAAAATGATCTAAGAACCATCTTCAATGTTCAACAATGGCACGCAATCAAAGTGTTGTTTGTACTCATGTGGAGGACATAAAATAGCATATTTTCAAATTTCCTTTGGTAGGTACATGATTTCCTACTATCCAAATATACCATGAAAGTTTAAACTCAAGATCATCAAATTTGGAGACTCGTAACGTAGTGAAAACCCCTAAACCTCAAAGTGTGACAAATTAACAAAAATAGTTTTAAAATATAAATTGATGATTTTTAATTTCTAAAAAATAAGGGATCTGATTACCATAAAGTTAGACATGTTCAATAAAAATTTCATGTTCATTGGACTTGTGCTTCAAAAGTTATAACAAATTGACAAGGTCACTTCAATTGTAACAGGAAATAGTACCACCCTTTCTTGCAATCACCCTCTATATCCTCAAAGGGTGGAAAAAGCAAGGTTGTTTTGTCGAATGTGTTTTTGAGTTTTGCTGTCGAGTTTTCCGTCTGACGTCGCATGTCATATAGGGTGAATGCAAGAAAGACTAGTACTATTTTGAGTCACAATTTGAATTGCGGAGTTTCTATCCACTATAACTTTTGAAGTATGAGACCAATTAACTTGAGAATTTTATTGGAGATGTCTTGCTTGATAGCAATTAGATTCCTCATTTTTTAGAAATTTTGAAAAATCATTTTATATTTAAATTTAGCTAATTTGTCACATTTTGCAGTTTAGAGGTTTTTAGTACTAGGAAGTGTCCAAAATTCATGATCTAAAGCTGAAATTTGTGCGGTCTATTTGTACACTAGGAATCCATGAATCCACCAAAAGAAATTTACAAAAACATTATTTTACGTCCTCTACGTTCATGCAAACAGGGCTCCCATGCATGCACAATTTGGAACATTGAAAATAGTTTGAAGATCATTGTTTGGTACTATATTTTCACCAAGAAGTCTTTCCAAATGGACAATTTTTGGTTTCTTTGAAAAAAAAATTCCTATTTTTGACAAATTAAAACGTCAAAACACCAATTTTCACAAAATTTTGCACTTTTCTAGTTCTCTTGCTTAGAAAAATTTTCTACACTTTTCCTCTCTAGGGTACCTTCTTCTTAACAAGGTTGTCATATCGGATAGAATCTTACTGTTCACGAACGAATCAGGCAAATTAGGGCGGACTGGCTGCAAACTTTAGAGGCCAATAACTTTTGGAAAAATTGTCCGAATTGGACATATGAGATCTTTTTCGGCATCTACAGTTTTTCATCGGCATCATCATCATTTCCAAGCTCATCACCTTCGTGACCTTGTCTGCAGATATTGGCTCATTCAACTCCTTTGATTCCATGTTCTCATCGTATCACTCTTTTCATTATTTTCTTTTGATGCGGCTATGACTTTGGCATTGGTGTAGACATACACCAAACCGCCGCTCTTGAGGGTTGCAACTTGATGCAAGATTTGTTTTGAACAAAAGAATTTGTCCCATCATCCGACGTTATCTGTTGCGTCCTCCCGACCTCCGTCCGCCCGCCCTTCCATCCTCCAAACAGTCCGATCGCCAGTCTGGCCATCCCCCCGTCCGCTCAATTGGCGGTCGAACCGTCCGCCTCTCTGCCCGACCTTCCGTCCGCCCGTGGTGCCCACCTCCTGTCCACCAATCCACCAATACGCCGAGACCACACGTTTTTTCAACGCGTGGACAGACCGCAAAGCGGTTGGTGTGCGTCCGCCGATTCTGTCCATTGTTCCGCATGTTCGGCGCCGTCCGTCCGATGGCGCGGTCGGTGGCTACTATCCACACGATCTAACTGTTCGCCTTTGTATGGTCTGCCCGATGCGAACGCACATGTCCGCATCAGGTCGTACGCGGACGGACTGTATAAAAGGATGGGCAGACGGATCATTTGGGCACAATCATTTCCCTTCTGGAGTGGGTGATCCAGCCCCTGCAAGTATCTGTGCGCCCCTTTCGACTTGGTATATGAATGGTTTTCACCTCTCTCACATTTTTGATTTTTTTGGTGTTTCATATTAAAACGGCAAACATCACAAATTCATTGCACTTCTTGGAACACTTCATACAGCTTGTATCGCAGTCATCATGCCGAAAAGAACACTAGAACGAGAAAATATAAAGGGAAAGTCCAAAGACATGAATTGCGAAGATTGGAAAAATCTCCTATGCGTTGCTGAACCTGGATGGGAAGAGGAGTCAAAAAAAGTTTGGGATTGCACAACATGTAAAAAATACGTGAAAATGACGCACTTCTCTAAAATAGTGCTCAGAAGAACGCTCTGAGGTGCAAGTTCGCCGTCGGGAAGGACAAATGTCCGCGTACATGAGCCAACATTTTATTTGCTGATATGAGAAAATAACATTAGCATCAGGGTTACCCGTCTCCAAACCAAATGTCATGAACTATTCAAACATGGCCATGATTTAGGCGAAGATTGTACTTCACAAAGAAGTAGATTGGCGCATAGATGCAGGACGCAACGTGAAGAACCTCACACGTGAACAAGCAATGATTGATACTAATTGGACTGGCATAAGCGATTACATGCCAAAATGGTCCAATGAAGGTTACGGACAATTTTCTTTGGTTGTGTTGCCAAATGACGAAGATGAATGAAGTGATGACAACGATGTTCATGATGATCCAACGCCCGTGACATTTAGAGAGAGACATGAACGTGAAGAAGCTTGACATAACATTGAGTACGACTAGTAAATGTAAGAGGCAATGCGTAGAAGCTTAGAAGATCGCAGTCGGCATCACGGGCATGACACATCCTACAAACGTGTCAATGGTGTATAGGGCCCACGAGATGGGCGAGGTGGTGCTCAATACAATTCTGACCCTAGAGTTGTTTCTCGAGGAGGAGGGGGCAATCCAACAGTCAAATAGTATGGTGGTTTCTAGCCTAGGAGGCTCCCAATACTATTTGAGATACATAGAACATGGTTCGTGTGAACATGAAGGAGACTCTCATCATGGGGGTTCAAGTGAAGGAGGATCTCAAGAACATGCCCAAATCCCTCCTACTTTTGGAGGTACTTACTACGATCCTTACGGATATGGAGGTGCGCGATGCCTCTGACTTTGATTCGTAATAAAGTGAATTGTAATGTTCTTGTGGATATTGAAAAATATTAGAATAAGTTACGTAGATTTTTGTGGAGCGAAATATATATTGTGGTAGACATATGACATATGGTTATAGCACAACCATGTCGGAAAATGATATTGACTTGTATCTGAATATGTGTTTAAGTACATTGTATGAAAATATTATGGGTATACTATTGTCTTTGTCATGTAAAAGCTTAATTTCTTATATTACTATGATGATTATAAATATGTTATACCATGAATGTATGAATAATTGAATATTGGTGCTTGTGAATCTAAATAGTGCATTGCAGTTCATTGTCTCAATTTAGGCCACTAAAAAGCAAAAAATCCTAACCATAAATTTTACCAAAAATAGTTTCATTTTTCTTAAGCAAATTATTGCTCAAAATAAATTTCCTAAAAGTGACTTAATTGGAAAGAAGAGTAATTTGGGGACATATCCTTACCTGAAGTATTTATATATTGTGAATACAATTATCGAATTGTTTGAAGGTTAGCAAGAAAAAATCATTGTACTAAACTTAATTTTCAGTCTCAATTTAACCCTGAAAGTTCTTAGGGCCCTAAACTAGAAAATACTCTTGAAATTGTCAAAAAAGAATATCTTCTAAAAATAGGTCTATGAATCAAAATTTATCTACTTTTGAAAATTTGTAACTATACAAGGACTTTATTCTTGACTAGTTAAAAAGTCTTTTTTCTCTCTGTCAGACAGTGGTTCGTCCGCCAAAAGACGATAGCCGACTCCATCCGCCATCCACCCGTCCGTCTATTGGATCGAACGGCTCGTGGCGACCGCCCGATCCATCGGACAAACGACTGTTTGTTCGTCCGCTCGCCTGCCGTTGTCCGTCCGCCTGTCGTCCCCTCCTATCGGGTGACTCGTGGCGGCCGTCGGATCGATCAGGCGAGACAGCGTCCATCCGTCAGCGGCCGTCTGATGGGTCAGACGGGCTGTGAGCGTCCACCAAAGATAAAAGGAGCGGACGTTCCGTTTGCTCTTCACTTTTTCCTTCTTGCTTGCTCTTGCAAGTGTTGAGCAGAGAGCTTGGTGGTCTATCCCCTATTGGCTCTTCTCATCATGAAGATAAGAATCTGTTTTTTGGGGGCCCGCTTATTGGGATTATTCTAAAACTATTGGCACCTACGATAATTTGCTTGAAGAGTACTATAAATTTATAACATTATCATCGTCATCAGTAAGTGCTACGAAGAGTTCAGCACAATGCTGAGAACAAAGAAGGCAGCAAAGGAAAAACACGTGACGGGGCCAAGTATTGAAATGGCCAGGGAGATTTCCTCCAATGCGTGCAAAGCATTCCTCATCGAATTCATAGTGAAATTTTACGAGGCCGAAATCACGATGTCACTTGATGCCAAGTATGTAAGGTATCAAGGGGAATGTTCGCAGAAATTCAAAATGAACATGATGCAGAAAATGTTGGATGCTTTACATGTTCCGGAATGGCATCACGAGACGGATACAAGGAGTTTCACGAAGTTCTTGGAGATTAGGGTGCACAACGCAATGTAGAACGCGAAAGTGATCTTAACAAAGTATGGCAGTGTAAACCATGCAAATGACGAAGCCTTTCAGGAACTCATTCTGAAAGTTGACTTGTTTGTTGGCCGTTGTAAACATTTTGCAAAGAGGCGTAACCAGCGAGGGTCTATGGATTGGTGGAATAGCGAGGAGGGAGTTGCGGAATTGAATAGAGGCATGCATCATCTCATAACGCTTCCAGAGACGGCCTAAGTGATTCCGCAAGATGAAAAAATCATGAAGGGAGGATATGCCTTAATTCGGAGGGTTCAAATTGAAGGATGTCCCGGAATAGCTTCGTCATTGGAGTTTGCCGCAAAATTATTGAATCACCACCGTACACAGCCTCAACTTGTGAAATTGGAACACCAAAACTAGTATGTGGCAGTTCGGATTCCACATGATGGAATGATACGATTCTTCGCAGTGCATGCAAGGCAAAATGAAGGATATTCGTTTTGGTGGAACGTTGGACCACTGTGGCAAATGCTGAACATGAATTATAATTATCCCGACAACATATTCGTTTGGATAAGTTATGACAAAAACATTTTGGTTGAAGAATTTGCCGCCGCTTATCGTTTTAGGCATTTTAGGAAGAAGCGCACGGAGCTTGCATGGACGTTGGTGCACATTATGCACATTGTGTACACGGTTGGACATCTACACAGTGATATTTCTTTGGACAACATTATGTTTCATTTTCCGGCAGAGGAATCACTTATATACATTGAAGTGCGTGATTGGAGCATGACAAGTTTAGCCACGGAACCACCAAAATCTGTGTATACGTTCACATCCACAAGCGAAATGAATGAAACTTTGAGGAAGAGGTAGTGGATGGTGCCAAATATTACGTATTTTCACAATAAAGATGCGGCGAGAGATGCGGATATGGAAATCATTTTGCCTTTATCACGCTTATCAGAGGAATACGCGGTTGGTAAAATAGCTCAAGCCATCAATAAAGGCTGCATATCAAAGAAGTACTACAATTTGCACTGTGAAACACCAAACAACACGAAGTTAAGCCACACTAACTTTGCCGGCATGTTTGAGTCCTGCTTGCGTCGACTTCGCCTGGAAGGCAACAATCATCGCGGTGGATTTGCTAACACCATAAATCGGTTTAGTACAACTTACAGATGGCCCATCTTGGATGAACACTTTCAACATTCGTATGAGTAATTGAGCATGCTTCGTAGAGATATAGAAGTTAGTATCGAAATATAGAAATATTAGGCAAATTTGAAGTGCACGTTGTTCATGTATATAATATGGACTACGTAATATTTACGCATCCACAATGTATGCACGTTCATTTAATATAAAACGTGTATGTTTTGAATTGTTGACTACATATGCATGGCGAATGATTTCATTATTTTAGCATATAAAAGTAAGAAACGTGCATGTATTTTGGATTCATATTACGATAATTATTGTTCATAGATGTTTCCAAAACATAACATGGATAGAAAAGGCATTTCATTTTCAATAGCCCGAAATGTAAAAAAACATATATGAAGTAAATAAAAGGATACATTTGGTTGAACCCCTAAAGTCCCATTGTCCACTTGGGGGACAAAATGGTTTTTGGGCAAGTTCTTTTGATCTTCCTATATATCTTAGTCTTTTGAATCTTTGAGAGAAGATAAAAAAACACATTAGCTTTCTGTAAATGTAATTTTCATTTCAATTGGAGTGTGGGCGCAAAAGTTCTGGCACGCTTAACCTCTTTTTTAAAGTCGGCATGCAAAAATTATCTTTTCCCAAACACTCTAATTTTGTATTTTTTATATCTTTTCTAATTATTTGTGTTTGTGCCTTCATGGAAACCTTTGATCCATTCTATGTGGATTTGTTATGGAGAAATTAGGGACAATCTTAGATTTTGGGCAATCAAAGCATCGTCTTCCAAAAATAACTTTTGAGATTCACTTTTGATCTCAATTTTTAGAATTTGAAAAAAACAAAAGTTGCCCAAGGTTGAGATCTCTTGTTAGAACAATGTAACCCTAAACCAATTAGTGTATCTCAATTCCATCTTAGAGCTATTAGTAATTTAGATTTTCTTTAAATCTTGAATGTGCTTGACCCCAACAATTTTTTAATGAGTGAAAATTACATGCTTTTTTGTTCATTCTTTTTTCACACATTTTCAACTAAATTTTTTATCATATTAAACAATAAATTCAAAATGAATAGAGAAAAAATCATAAGTTATGAAGGTTCGAAGTCCAGAAATATAGTTGGACAAGTTTCTCCAAAACTTGTTTCCTTCACTCCGAACGCAAATATCTTGCAATCTACATGTCCGAAGTTTGGAAATTTCTTCCACACATTTTTATGCAAGTCTAGTACAAGATCCTACAATTAGATATGCCAAAAAAAACATTTAAAATTTTTTAAGGCACTTTGCTTTAGAAATGGCAATTTTGATTGGTTTTTGAATTTTGATGGAAAAAGATACTTTGGACTTCAGGGGTTCATAGTTTAATTTGACTTCACGTTTTTGGTTGTGGTGGTTTTGGGTGTAAACAATAAAACAATAAATTGAAATTTCTCCACACTACTCTCCATTCCTACTTGTAATTGTTGAAAAAAATTAAAATAATTTGAGTTCTTTTCGTTATTTTCGCTCATTTATGCCCAATCTTTGAAAACATAATTATAACAATTATAATTTCTCACAAAATAAAGTAAAATTTCTAAAAGTGATAAACAATTCGCAATTCCAATTCACAAGAATGAGAAATTATTGTGTGAACCCAATTTGCAAGGGTGAATTTAGCTTAGAAAATGATGTTTGACCACTTCACAATATATCACATTTTTAAGGGTTTTTTATTATAATATTATGAAAAAAAGGATAAGCGGACGATCAGGCAAACGCGGACGACTGGGCGGATGGGTGGAGTGGGTGGACGGCCTTGTGGAGACGCGGACAACGCAGCAACCACGACATGGGCGGACACTTCGTCTACAATGAGCGGACAGTCTCGGCGGACGGCTCGTTTGAACGTTAAGTAAAGTCCAGGGGGCAGCATCCGCGGACGCCGGACGTCCGGACAACCTTGCATGGGTTGGCACACCACTTACCACCCCATGTGGATATAGCTAGTGAGCTCTTCTACATTGAAAACTCAAAGCAATTTGAGAACTCTTTTTGAGTATTTGAGAAATATTTCTCAAATAATTGAAATTTATTGCTTTGGTGATTTAATTTTAAATGAAAATAAAATTGGAACTTTGAAAGTGGCAGTCTACATTTTTTGGTTGTAGTGCCTATCCTTTTTGGCGTGTTTTTTTCATTGTTTTGCTTTGAGCCAAACTATCTCCACACTAGCCTGTCACATTTACACAGCACGCCAAATAGCTCAAATATACACCTCCCCCCTAGGCCAGCCATGGAGATGCTCTAATATGCTCTTGATTAGGTATTATTTAACTTCAAAGTTTTGCAAACACTAGATTTTGGCGTCTCGGGCATTTAGGGGTTAAATAATAAGTTAACGGGAACCTAAGATCCAAGCTTGGAACGGTAATATGGAAGGCCAACTCCCGATTGGAATACAAGCACGGCCTAAGTGCCAGTTTTTTGAATCCAATGAGAGGCTCAGAGCCAGAATACGAAGCAGTTATCATATGATTTTCATCTATTATTGCCATAATGGAAGAATACGTTGGGTGCATGTCCGAGTGAATGCAATCATTACATCATATCATTGTTAACCTACCTAAATCATTCCCCCTTGAAGATTGGAAATAATCCCTTTCTAAATCCTTGATGGTAAATTTAGTTTAATTATTCATCTATATAAGGGAGAGGCACCCAATGGTGTCCATGTACCCAATGCCGTCCCTTTCTAGGTTAGGCATTCATTCTAGAACACAAATGTAGCGCTGTAGACCGCTTATTATTTTAGGTCAAAGAAATAAGCCATGTATCACCTACCTACACTTATGGCTTGAAATGATTATGTCTTGCAGATTTGGATGGCATTAGGTACAAGGACGCCGTTGGGTGCCTTTCCCTTAGTCATTGATTGGCTAGGAAGTTACAAAGAGTCTTTAGCCTTTGGACGTACTATCAAATTATACCCTCGGGCAAAAGGCGGGAACTTGATACTCAAGGGTGTAATTTGACAATGTGCCCAAAGATTGTTGAATGCCATATTTGTTATATTGAGACTTTTCGCAGTCTCTTTTCTATCTTTGAGTGGAAGATGAACTGCTTTATCTCTTTACTAGTATTTTTTTATAAATAAATAACAACATCAATTCTTAGAATTTCATTATAGGATCACTATTTGAGCATTATTTATTCTTGATTTCAATTACTATTTTTTTAAATGAATTTTCCAATAACTAGCATTCTGTCTCAAAATCTACAAAAAGTCTCAATATAACGAATACGGCCTTGTTGGCAAACCTTGCATTAAACTCGTGAATATTTTGTAATTTGTAAAGGTTCCTTTTACATTCTACACTGAATAGGGGTATTAATGGGACCCATGCTAATTAATTGACATTTTACAGTATATAAATATCTACCTTTGTTGTACATCAACAATGGCTGAAGCGTCCGGGGACTCTACATCATGTTTTGAATATCTACGATTTCTCTCATTTAGTCCCCTTAATTGTTTGGTCCCCTCAATACCCCTATTTAGTGTAGCAATGTAACTATTTACTGTTCATGGTTACGTGCAACGAGATTCTAATGAGGACCAAGAGCATCTCTACCACATCACAATGAATGGGAAAAACTCAGCCAATCACCAAGCCAAGTCAATTTTGTTTCCCCATATAGCATACATGGCCTGGCCAAAAAAATGGTTGGCCGTGGCACAATTTGATGTATACACAAGCAAATGGAGAACGTTGCCCAAGGTGCTGTATGAGGTTCTTTTGTCCTTATTTGCAAGTTTTGAGGTACTTTTTGAATTGTAAATGTYGACATTCATGAGGTTTCATGAGGTGGTGCTTTGGAACTCGTGCAAACCTAGTTTCCTCCATTCATAGCATGTATTGCCATGGGGCACAATCATGACACTAGGCCCGGGCTCATTTAAGATGCACACCAAGTGACCAAGGGTGAATGCATGAAAGACTAGTATTGTTTTTCCGTCACACTTGGAATTGGTGAGTCGTCATCCACTATAACTTTTGAGGTATGAACTCAATTAACTTGCAATTTTAATTGGAGATAACTTGCTTGCTATTAATTAAATTCCTTGTTTTTTAGAAATTTAAAAAAATCGTTTTATATTTCATTTTTAATTTAGCTAATTTGTTACACTTTGCAGTTTAGGGGTTTTTAGTACTGGGGAGTACCCAAAATTAATCATCTAGAGCTGAAATTTTTGCTGTCTATTTCCACACAAAGGAGAGATGAATACACCAAAGGAAATTTAAAAGAACATTATTTTATGTCCTCTACATGCGTGGCAACAGGGCTCCCTTGCGCGCGCACTTCTAAACATTCAAAATGGTTTTAAGACCATTATTTTGGTGAAATCTCTTTATAATAAAGTTATCCCAAATTTCAAATTTTTAGTTTTAAAAAAAAAGTTGTTTTTACTATTTTTTACAAATTAAAATGTCAAAGTGTCTATTTTCTTCAAAAAGTGTGTCACTCTTTTTTGTGAATAACTTTTGACCTAGATTTTTTTGAGGTCTCAAATTTTGGTGAGATGATATTTATAGTAATATGCTAATTATCCATATTTTTCCTTATTTTTTTCCAAAAGGTCAATAATACTGGCAAGTACTAGTGAACGCTACAAAAACCGGTCAGTCTTTTGTGCATTCACCCCCAAGTGCAAATTTGGGCCATGTTGGCCATATGAACGGTGGCGATGCTCTAAGTCTTATAGATGATGAGGACTTTCTTTGTGATTCAAATTTGTATAGAATGCAAAGATCCAAGTGCTTGACTATGAAGCGCCATTTCAGAATGTCTAATCTATCTGAGCATATGAATGTTGACTGCATATACCAAGGAGAATTGAAGCAAGTTACTCCTTGTTAAGCATTGGCGGGTCCAGACCCTTACAAAAATCGTGCCAGTTACATCGCACAATTTCCTGATGTGGAAGCTTGGCACAATATTTGAGATAATATCATGCCTTGGCAAGATTTCCTAACCCACCCTGTGCTTAACAAAGTGGAAGGGCCTCTTCCCTCAGGCCTTCCGAGTTGTGAAGGCGCCGCCCCTCAAGCTTAGGCTCCCGCCCTCGCCTTTGTGGCAAGGCCCTCACAGAGTCACAACCCGGAAGGCCTTCAGGAGAGGGCCTCCCACTATATCTTAAGTTTCTAATAATTGGTTTGCGAGGGTGATTGCAAGAAACATTTGTATTATTTGTTGCGTTTTGGAACAATACTCATAAATTTTTCTGGAATACTTTAAAAATAGAAAACTAATTTTTAAAATTTCTTGAAAATATTTTCAATGTATACATCTTTAAGATAAAGATAATTACCTAAAGGAACTCATAGGAAAATTCTCAAACTATGAGAACTAAAAAAGTGCTAAATCTCAAGAAAATAGGTGTTGTAATGTGAAAATAACTTTAAAATAATAAAAATAAGTAAATTCAAAAAATAAAAAGTGGCCATTTGTAACAACTTTATGGAAATGGTTATCCACCAAAAAAACCACCAAAATAATTATTTATATGTTTCAAAATGCAACCTGTATACAACACTCTTTAGACCAATATAGAATACACTTGGAACAAGATTTTGGAAATCCCTCTTCTAGAAAGATGTATATTTATAAGAAGAATTAGCCTACCAAATTTCACAATCTAATTCTTCAAAAAACGTTAGGTACTAAAACCCTCCAAATTGGTAAGTGTGACATTGAATCAGGCTCTATTTTGGATATTAAATTATTTTTGAAAATTACAAAAAAATCAGGCAAGGTCTGTAGTAGTCATGAGTACCTTTCCTATAAATCTTGAGTCATTTGGAGCCAAAACAAAAAAGTTATGACTAAAAATCAGATCAACACACAATGTGTGACGCAAAATAGGACAGGTATTTCTTGCAATCACCCTGCGCGGCTGCGCTCATCACCACACTTGTCAAGGTAAGTAAAAATATGGTCATGTACTAGCTAAAATTGTAACTCTCTAATTAAGTAGGTTTTGAATGCCCTGGGTAGAAATTATAGTTGACTGCGGTGAGTTGATCATTCAATGCATTCCGCGCTAACTTAGTGCACAACATAATGCAACTTTCACTGCACTAAATAGTGAAATTATGTTGCCTTATTCTGAAATAGTTTCTTCAGAAGCTCTCAAACTCTCAAAGTCAACAAATATTTCTACAAATATCTCCATTTGTAGACATGGAGGTTTATGAGTTCCAATCAAAACAACAACTAATTCAAAAGTAACTGTACCTTCTTGTACATAAACAATTTAAGTATTTATACAATGTCACATGGCAAGAAATTAGTGTGGAAAAACCTAATTTCATTATGTAGCTTACACTAAATAGTGAAATTGGGTTGCCTTTACAATTAGGCTGCCTTACCTTGAGAAAGTTACTCTACAAGCCCTTGAAATCATCAAATATTTCTACAAATACTTCCATTCATATTTAACTCAAAAGTAGTGCATTCTTGTATAGAAACAATAAATATTTGTATGGTGTGGAATGTCAAGAAATTAGTGAGAGGCAACCTCATTTCACTATTTAGTGTAGATCCATAAAACCTGGCTGCGGATCTAGCTACACTGAATAGGGGGTATTAAGGGGACCTAACAATTAAGGGGACTAAGTGAGGGAAATTGTAGATGTTTGAAAGATGATGTACAACCCGCGGAGACTTCACTCACTGTTGATGTACAACAAAAGTAGATATTTATATAGTGTGAAATGTCAATTAATTAGTATGGGTCCCCTTAATATCCCTATTCAGACTTCAGAGTAGCTACACTAAATAGTGAAATTAGGTTGCCCCTCACTAATTTCTCGACGTTCCACAATATATAAATATTCATTGTACATATACAAGAATGCACTATTTTTGAATTAGTTATTGGTGTAGTTGGGACTTATGAACCTCCATGTGTAGAATTGGAAGTATTTATAGAAATGTCTGTTGACTTTGATGGCTTATAGAGTAACTTTCTTGGGGTAAGGCAACCTAATTGTAAAGGCAACCTAATTTCACTATTTAGTATAGTTTCCAAGTCAACAAACAAATCGTGCTGATAGCAGGCCATGCGCAGTGGTGATTTTTCACAAGGTCCCTAACATGTCCAGGGACATGTTCATAAAAAAACCCATTTCCAGTGGATGGGTTCTCAGAAAATGAACCAGTTTTTGGACGTGTCAAATTCACTTTGGACGGGTTCTAAAAATAAATATTTCTTTTGATAATTTTTTCCAAGAAAAAAAGGTGCAAATATCAATTACATTATGTCATATATGACATGTGAATATAAGCATAATGGAGTCAAGCCACTAATACCTAATCGAAATACCAATCTTCAAGTGCTCAATCCACCTACACACATTGATTCATCAATCACAAAATTTAGAACCTTTTTAACACAATGTCAAAGATTTAAATTGAAGGTAAACTTAGCAATTGAATAAAAATTTAGTTTATATAAACATGTTCAATTTTTAAAAAAAAAAGAGAAACTTACCCTTCAAACAAGTGGATGAATTCTCCTATCCTTCATGTTTCTCCAAACAAGCATCACTGCATTCCAATTGATATTTTCAACTGGAATATTTGCACATGAAATRCGCATCAATGCATCTAAAGTCTTCAACTTCAAGCTAGTACGTAGATGACTTTTGAAGCCGGTCCGGTCTGGGCTTCGCAGCCGGGCTAGGTCGGGCTTCGCAGCCTGCCTGGTTCAGGCTTGCCTGGCTCTGTTTTATTTTTTATTTTTAAAATTAATTAATTAATTAATTTTTTACAAACATTTTAAGAGGTTTATTTGTACTTCTTACGGGACGGGTATTTTCAATTCCCAACTGGTTTTGGGACGGGTTTCTTTTTTTTTAACCTTTCCATGGACGGGTTGATTTTGAGATTACCGGATTTGGGACGGGTTACAATTTTTTTTGCCTTTCAATTCAAGGTTTTCGGACATGGACAGGCAAAAACTTTGTGAAAAATCAGCCCTGGCCATGCGCTTGGGAAATGAGCATCATTCTACGTCCTGATGACGTCCGTTCTTGACCAACTTCAGGGGAGAAGCGAGGTGATTGCGGAGAATTTCGTCGTATTTCATTTCCCCTACAGTAGGGCCTGGCCTGGAGTTTTCGTACAGATTGAATGAGCCTCTGCGGCTGATCGAAGCCCTGAAGGACTTGTCCAGACTTGAACATTGCATTGTGACGTTCGGATGACTCAAGATTGCGCTCTTTTCAAGTTCTTTTGTTTTCTATTCGTTCTTTGAGAAGCTGAGCTGTGCAGCTGGAGTACTTCTAGCTCCTGCCATCGCAATCTACAGATCGAAGGTGGATCGAGACGCAAATGAGTTTGAATTTTTTATGTTTTTCCTTATTTTGGCGATTGGGGTAACTTATATCACGCCTGCRTTCGATAATTCTCAGGACTGTAACAAAAGTTCAGGTGGAATCTGTATTATGTTATGCTTCAGGTGTTATCTTAGCCTTAGAAGTTATATAATGATAATTTGGGTTCAGAGATAGGCCGGAGGAAAGGTATGCGTGCACCAGGAGGGTTTTCATTTCGACGCAATATAGTGGATATCTTTCGAATGATTCAAATTCTTTAATTTTAACATCAAATAATGACTCGCCCTTTCGAAACCACGGCTTGAGTCGCTTCCGAATTCCAGCTCCAATTCGTGGCCCTTTCCGTTTAATAATATTAACCAAAGCACCGTATAAGCAAGTTCGAGTACAATCATCAGTAAGTTATACCAGAAATTATGCCTGGCTGCCTGATCAAATCAGGAATAAATTGTTCTAGAAAAAGGCACTGCAGATAAAACAAGAACGGTGTAACCGTGAGGCTCTATCATAGGTTAATTCATTCACTACACGAATGATGTTAAATAGTGTTATCTACACTAATTGATTTAAAATAGCCATAAGTTTTTACTCTTAATGAATATTTTTCCCAACTATAGGTACAGAGTTTTCCCAACTATAGTGCTATTAGGATCCATGCCTTCCGTAAAAATATTCAGAAAGAGTAAAAACTTATAGCATTTCTAAAATAGTTAGTGTGGGTACACTATTTAACATCATTAGTGTAGTTGGACCTCACATCTCCACTCCCATCTTAACCTTGTTGTGCAGTGTGAATGGGGTTGTAGATAGGATTCCGAAACACAGATTTCCAAACCGGATTCGATGCCATAGTCTCTATCCTTTGGACAGAGCCAATGAAGCACCCTTCATCTATTCAACAGTTGCACGACAAAATCCCGACAAAATATCCGACCCTAGCTTTCATTGTGCATGCCTCCGTCCACGCGCGCTACCATCTCATCTGTCCCATGGATAAGGAGAACTTTCCTCTCATTGGGTTTCCGAAACACCGTCACTTTTTTGAAGGAAAACAACAACAACAGCGGCAACACGGATAAGCTATTCAATAGTACGAGCGAATGCACATGAAGCACCATGATCACAGTACAGCCTGCCACACTGACCGCCCACYCTTGACATTTCGTCACCAGTGTGGACTGTGGACCACTTGCCTGATATTCCCTTTTTTTTCAATTATTTAAAGTCTCAATTGGTCCTGGAGTCAATCAACATTCAACAGGCTTGTGCTGCACATGAGTCGGTCTTTCAAAAAAGAAAAAATAATGAATGGAAATGACGACAGAAACCCACCTCGTGAGGAATAGCTAGAGTCGATTATACTAGAGTGGTCCACGAAAGATCAATGCCACATCTGCATGCAGTGATAGGATCAACTAAAAGTATATGCGTCTGAAATCGTCAGGCACTTGAAATGAACTGCATTTGTACATTTTCAGGCGACGTCGATTAATTGTCAGGAAGCACGTACAGCATTATTTATTTCGAGTATGGCAAGTACTGTGACACAATTGTGACGGCATTTCCGCCTTTGGAATAACTACTGTACTGATTAATATCCTTTTTGTCACTGGACAATCGTGTCTCCCCTTCTCAAAATCGTGGCCCAGGAAGTTCAGGGCTTTCACTCTCATGACATTCCAAAAGCATCATTAATTCGCCAGGCAGTCGCATACAGTGTTTGGGGCAACCAGCAACGGCATTTGTAAGAGTGGCTACAACAAATATTTTAGCCAGCCCTACCCCACACGCCTCAATTCTCATTTGTGTTGTGACCTTTTTTTTTGGTTCGCAGCGAGAGTCCTTGATTGGTCTGTTTTTCTTCTTATCGGTTGTTTGGAATCAATTGATGCTTTTGGAGCAAACTGATGAGGGTGGTATGACTGCACCTTGAAGGATTAACTCTGCGTAAATATTCAACACCTAAAATATAAGCATGAATGGAGAAGGCAGGATGCCAGGGTGAAAATTAACCCTTGAAGGACGGACTGGTGGCCGTGGAAATCATGCATTTTGATACTGTGTGACATAATCTTCTTTGAAAAAGTTAAATATGTTCATTGGAAGTCAAAGTACAAGAAAAGATCTCCCCTTTCCACTCCTAATACCAAGGATGAATGATTGCATTTTATCCTACAAGGAAAGATTCTTTGCCATTCATCGGACGCAAAATGTCCTCGGCGTCGTTTAAGGGTTAAGTAAAGAAAGAAAGCCATTGGGATCTCGAGGTTGTTTGATTTGGTGTGATTATGTAAATTCACCATTTGGGGTGCTCTTAGCTTGTATTCTTTTTCAGAGCGTACATGATTGTGTGTGCACTCGAGTGGACCGTGAAACTAGTGTTAACTAATTGGTGCTCTCGTAAGAGAAACTTTGTAAGGTAACTTATATGTCTTTTCTATTTTGGAATTTTATTGTTTATTATTCACAAATGAATGTGAATAGAAAATTTTGTTCCAAATGGAAGTGAAGGTCTGCAAACATTCAAACCCAATGCTGGAGTCTTTCTATAATCCAGTCCTGTAGGTTGCTGCCTCATATTATTATATACTCCAATTGAAGTCAGTCTACCCTAATTCAGATTCTCTAAATGAAGTGAGTTGTAGTCACACACTTCAAGCACTAGCACAGTGATTTCAGCAGCACGATCAGAAGAGCACCAACCCAATTAATATAAGCACATGGTTCAGTGGAATTGTTCAATATGTACCTTATGTATGTCTTAACCCTTGCAGGACGAGGCGGACATTTTGCGTCCTTTGGATGACAAAAAACTCATTCTGTGAGTGGATACTTGCCAATTTTCATCCATTCTTTTAGTGAAAGTGACCACAAATATGTTAATCATCTTGGGAAGTCAAATTTAGTGTCTTTGGTTGCTTCCATATTATTAGGTAGCCCTAATTCTATGAAGATAGTAAAGATTTTCACATGAAAGTGTTTTGTGCCACGCTGTCCTTCTTGCAATTTTTGAATGGGTAGCATCAGGTATTGGTTTGTACAATTTTTCCAAAGCTAAACATGTGTGTGAACAATGTTTTTACCCCCTCAGTCAAGCACTACATATTGCACCCCGCCTTTCCCTTAGGTCCGTCCTTTAAGGGTTAAGATATTAAATACTTTGCCCGGACAACATTGTGATCCTTATCGGTACCTGATGTAGTGATGGACTGATGCTTCATCGAAGTTTCCCGGGAGTCTGAAGTTGCCAATTTCCTGCCGAAAAATACGTTTAAAACCTCCAGAATGGTAATAAGTGAAGTGAGTTGTACCGTACACGCTTCAGGCACGGAACTGCAGACAATTTCAAATTTTCAGACAATTCAAACTTTCAGACAATTTCAAACTTTCAGACAATTTCAAACTTTCAGACAATTCAAACTTTCTCAGACAATTCAAACTTTCAGATATTTTAAAACTTTCAGATTGAAAATTACAATTTCTTCCCATGACTTGGGTGGCATTGGTACCACCTCCGAAGGTACTAGGATGCTACATTTTGGGTTGACACTCATAGCCATGTGATCATCTTTAAACCCGGCCTTTTACCCTTATCTGTGGGAAGGATGCTGATGGAGAACACAAAGTGTCCGAAGGATGGCTTTCTTTTTTTTACTCCAAAGAGAGAGGGAATGCACCTAGTTATTGGTCCAAAAATTGAATCGTATTTGATGGAGTACGTATTATGGAGGCACTGTCCTTCCTTGTATAGTTAAAGGACCATGCCGTACATTAATTTTGTAAGCACGCTGTGAGCCTAAAAGGTACGATGGATGACTTCAATGTTAACTATAGTCATAAAAAAAATGCTCATGTTGGTTCCAATAATTATAGTATTTTTGTGCATTAGGAGTAGACTGGTCCCATAGGAGGGCCATTTCAACTTGATTCCCATCCTCACTTTCCTCACCACTTACTAGATTCTTCTTGGAAAACTCATGATTGCTACTATAAAACATTGGTGATTGGTAAGCTAATGACCTCATAATTAATTTTCAAAGTGGTCTCATTAATTTTCTTGTTTGATGTAGCACTCTTTTGACCTAATTAATTTTCATAGTGGTCTCATTAATTTTCTTGTTTGATGTAGCACTAGTGGTCTCATTAATTTTCTTGTTTGATGTAGCACTCTTTTGACCTAATTAATTTTCATAGTGGTCTCATTAATTTTCTTGTTTGATGTAGCACTCTTTTGACCATGTTAGATATGTGTATACAACATGCTATAAGTTTTGATAACTTGTGCTTTTCTAGAGACATTGTTAATTTTCTAATGTCTTCCTTGGTCATAGAGGGGGGTACATTCTTTCAAGATTAAAGTGGCTTCTAAATGATTGTGAATGATCTATAGAAGATGTGAAACTAGAATTCTTCATCCACTTTCTTTTTAAGAATTCTTTGAGTGTGTTTCTATTGCACGGTGGTGGAAATGCCTTGAATGAGGTATTATTGACATTTCAACAAAATAAAGACACTAAAAAGTGGATCACAAAAGATGTTTTCCTATTATCTTCTAGCAACTCCTACCTTCTTATTCTTGATTCAAATTTTAGGATTAAAATGAAGTTTTATAAATTTGAGTTCCAATAATGAAATTAAGATTATTCAACCTAGATTCTACCCATTTTGAAACTTTGAAACACTCATAAACTTAAACATTTTATTGCAATTTGAACATCTAGTCAATAYCCTAACAAGGTGGCTTCTTCTCTAGGGCCTCTACGCAAAGGTCCAAAAATATTATTATTATTTCATGCACGACAGGCTTGTTGTGCATATGATTATGCTTACCCTCAAATTGGACTCTTCACAATATGTTCCCCTATTATCATCAGCACCTCATCTATTTATGCATCTCGTTGAACTCAATAGCACAAGAAGTAAGCATGGCTATTACCATTGATCTTTCGATGGAAATGTGATTGTCTATCATCAAGTACAACGATCTACATTGAAATTGCCTAAACTATTCATACAAAGTGATAAATTTGGTTTCCACAGATTATTCTTGTATCTARAGTGACCTCTACATAATTGAATACTAATTTGCCAAAAACAAGAAATGCTAAAATTAATGCTTAACCGTGAATGACAGACCCATCACCATCACCCCCAAAATTACCCTCCGACAGGATGAATATTAGCGTTCATTGTTTCATCGGGAACTAACATCCCATTGTATTAGTACTGTTTCAATGGGCTCATAGTCCAACTTTGAAAGTTTACTATTGTAGTACAACATTGATACTAATACCATGCCTCCCGTTTCAATGGGCTCATAGTCCAACTTTGAAAGTTTACTATTGTAGTACAACATTGATACTAATACCATGCCTCCCAATAAAATAGTATTGTTGCAGTACTGATGCTGTACAACAACAGTACATTTTCAAAGTTGGACTGTGAACCCATTAAAACAATATTGTTTCAATTGGGGCGTTCTTTCCTGATGTTCTACAAGAATCCTAAAAGTCATTCATAGGACTGCTTAAGTGACTCAAAATCTTCTCAATCGCGGCAATGACAATGRAGAAGATTATAGGGTAACACTAATCGTACTCGGAGGTTGAGCTTCAAATCCAACGATCGGTATTACAATTATAGCCATCAATCACGGAGTCACCATTGACGTCCCTGCAGCCCCACTCCAAGTTCCATAGCAACTTGCCAACCAAAATTCCGATCTCAAAACAGAATTGATCAGTTCGTTGTGCACCTTTCAGTGGTCGAGTACAAGTTCAAGAGAATGAGCTGCCTGAAATTGCTATAAATCAACCGCTAAATGGATGATCAAACGTGTGACCTGCACAATTCCGCAGGAGAGCAACTTAGAATGATATTTGGAACGACATTGAGATGCTGCGAAACTGTGTCATTGTAAGTATAATGGAACAAGAGAGAGAGAGAAGTAACTCGAGTTCTTTAAAACCAGCATACCTTCAAAGTTCGTTTCATCCAGGTCCCACATCAAAGCCCACAAAGACAATGAGAGCGACACTAGAATAACGTACTATTGGAACGACACTACCATGTCATTCAACATGATGCAATAAAAACCATGAGTAACACAAAAACTACGTACTGCCGGATCAACATTATTATGTCGTTCAACATAATGCCATTAAACCCATGCATTGTAAGAGCCTGCTCTACAGTATCACTTGTGTTCTTTCATTCTGATTAAAATTGATAGCTCTAAGCTTACGTGAGGATGATAAAAACAGAGGTCCTTCCAAACATTAGTTGATCTGGGCATCCACAAGTAAAGAACATCGAAGCCAAAAATAGAATAGAAAAAAAAGAAACTGAATCCACGCATTCAATCAACYGCACTTTTCTTATGCAAGAAGTCACTGTACCTTCATAGGTTGAAGTCGAGCACTCGAGCTGACGAATCTTGAAAAACGAGGAAGAGGTCTGGCTAAAGAAACTCGGACATCAGATTCCAAATCGAGGCAGCCTTTTCATGAACCAGTTGAGAATGGCGACACCATTTCCAGTTTTATGTCAGTTGTCTGAGAATACCGGCAACGACTATTACTGAACTGGAACCCAAAGAAGCCTGAGAGAGGAATTTCAGAAAGTTAAGAAAAAGACAAATGAATGTTCAAGGACCAGTATAAAGGCACCATCGATGTACTGATGTTCGATTGAATRACACCCTGAGCATAAAGTTTCTGCATAAGCTCCCAGTTGACATTTTGCCTCCTCAAGCTAAAGGTTCTAGGGCACAAAGCCAGAGTTCAGATAACAGCGGCTCTTCTCTCAAGGAAACGAAGGCCACATACTCAGTTTCCTACTAAAAGACGATAATTTCGTATTCCTATCCAAAATTGCTAATCCTGCAGGGTCCAAAATCTGTACAAACCTATGAGTACTCAATGGAGAGGTAGCAAATGACACCCTGCCCGTCAAATACTCCAAACGGTTATGAATCGCTAATGCACATAAAAATTCAGGCTTATGATGCAGGCGGTGACCACGCTCTGATCCAGTTTCCGAGAATCTCCACGTTATTGCTCATGTCTTCAATCGTGTTACTGGACAAGGCTCGTACTACTTCTTGTGGATAACTTTCATGTGCCTCCTCCAAAAGGACTTGAAAAATTTCACATTCCATGTTGTTTTGAAGTTTAGGACCCGTGTAACCTCTGCCCACCCAGCATTTAAACAGGAAATTGTCAAAAATGCACAAAGCCAAGGACACTTGTTTCTGCCCTAATTTCCCGTACTACCTATACAACCTTCGATATCACATGGCAAGATTAGTGGCTATGTTATAGCAACCAATAACATGTGCCAAAACTAAACTTGATCTCAAAGTCCAATCTGCAATTCCAAATCTCATCAACTTATCATCCATTGTGCTTATACCATGGTAATTACAAATGGTAGACAGCGATTATTCCAATCACGTGCACTTTTCACGAACTATTTAGAAGACGAAATGTTATCATTGCAAAAGCTTCAGAGCAAATGGAAATCGACGCAAATAGAAAATAAGCATTTGCTGCAAGTTGAGGACCACAACATGACTAAAAACTACCTGACAACAACGAGGGTAAAACAATTCTACGAGTTTACGGACATGAGCACAAAGCATTGCTCCAGCAAATCTCAAGGCTACAATTCTATGCCATTCCAATAAATACATAATCGACGAACATATTCGACACTGAAAAAACGAAATTGACCGAGTGCGCACCAACGGCACCAAAGCATCCACAAAAGACTCCTACAAAGTCATCGAAACTCATGAAATATCCTTCTAAATTAGGTCAGGTAAACGCAATGACCTGTTTGTGAGGCGCTCGTACAACACACCATTGGCCTAAAAAAATCCAAAAACAATTGTTGGAAGTCAAAGCACTGTAGAACATCTTCTCTTTCCACCACAAATTCCAAAGATGGATAGTTGCATTTTTGTCCTACACAGAAAGATGCTCTCTCATTCATCAACTAGGAAATGGCCGCGGCATCGTTTAGGGGTTAAAACTCACCTCTTTAATGTCACAATCTGAATGTGTGATAATATGGAAACTAATGGTGTGGGTGTTCACCAAAAATGCCTAAATGGGGCTCTCTATTTTTTCACGGCCTGGAAAGTGGCGGCCTCAACCTTTCACCATTCAAAAATGGCTTGAAAAAACAAGCATTGTATAGTAGAACTTCTAATAAGATCTAGGCTGGGACCAATCTAACATATTATTGTAGAGAGGTTTATTAGTTCAGAGAGTGAGGTTTATTAGAAGTTCTACTGTAAACTTAGTGATGCCCTAAATGAGGCAATTTATCATTGGTAGCGACAATGGCTAATTTTATAAGTTACTCTCTTTGATACTCTTGTGTAATATAGGTGATAATAATTGAATGATGATCAGGTGAGATAAGGATGATACTTAGGTCATACTAGGGCTGATTTTGGTTGTCAACCATAATGTTGCAGAGTAAATTTTGGCTACTATTTCCAAATAATCTTGTAACCAAGTAGCCTCTACAAATTTTCCAGAGTTAGAATAATGGGTCTCCTATGAACCATTGATTGGTCATCCTTTAAAATACAAAATGCTTCATGCTTGCCTCAACCTGGGATAAGGAAAACCTCAGTCTTATATGGAGTGTGTCTTCGTGACCAAGTGAAGCACATCCATCAAAGCCCTCACTCTTGTCAATGAACTCAAGGTGGTAAAGTCTGAATTTGCTTTGAATTTTTGCACATTTTTGGTTTTGTCTGTAGACAAATATATTATTTACCCTAAAATTATCAAATAGATTACAAAGGAACGTTATGTTTCCCATTATTTGGATGAAACATTGTCCTGAAACTAGTTGAAGCTATTCATGTTTTGTTATCCAATGACTACCACTAAATCAATGATGAATCTTTGGAGAGGTAGAGAAGGAGCAAATTCGAGAGCAAATTCAAGAGCTTTTGGGTGAGGCTTGGGAGTATCAAGGGCGGAGACAAGACACATAAAGATACTCAGTTCTGTGCAAGTTCTCAGAATACAAGTTCTCTTCTATTTTCTCCAAGAAATTTCATATCTTGTTCAACATGAACCTATACATGAGGATGGTCCTCCAAAGAATGGTCTTCAAAGCCACCAAATTCAAGAATGCTTTGCTATCCCCTACACAAAACACTAATCTCTAAAAAGGTAGAAAAGGAGTGAATCCACAAGCCTCTGCATGAGTTCGCAGGAGAACAAGGCTCAGAGAAGATGAAGGAGAATTGTAGAGCTGAGTTTCGCAGGAAAAGAGGGCAAGCCAGGCCCACTAGAAGAAACCCGTGTTTTTCTGGATGCCGGCTTTCAGCATCGAGATGCCCAGTCTAACGTCCAAGTCAACGTTCAAAAAATCGCGTCAGGTTAGACGTGCCCTTAACATGCCATGTCCTGGCAAAAAAAACAATTTTCACTTGGACATCAGAAATGATATTGGTCAACGGGGGTTCAGGAGTTCGACATGTGGCTGCCACCTAAGCGCGGGAAAGTTGCGTGGGACTTTTTTCATCCATTGCCCGTCCATGATGTGTCATCTGAAAATTTGGATGATGTGGCACCTGAGGATGTTAACGTATCATATTCGTAAGAGAATAATTTGGCCACTCTGCGTGCTGAAGGAATGTTTTTTTTAACATCCCCTAAGACATCCAAATGTCATCCACTGCATGAACTTAGACACGTGGTTGCTTGAGGTGATGTCCAAATCCTAGCACACAGTGTTTTGCAAGACGTCGTCAACTGTACATACACTGTCTTCTCAGATGTCTATCATGTTGTCAACGGCTACACTATAGAAATAGTGGATCTCGAGATATAGCATGTGGAGATGTTATGGAGGAAATTTACATGATTATTTTATTGAAGAACGGGGTGCCATTCACAACGTCAGCGTCTCTTCTAGAACATCCTTGCGGGTATGTTGATGACATGTTGTGTACACAGTGATGTTTCTCCTTACATTACTTCTTTGATAGCCTGGCATTTTACATAACGTCAACGGGGATGTCGACAAGGACATTACATCCGGATGTTCAAACGTTGTAATGTCCACTACAACACATCCGCGTTCATGTTGGGTGCAACATGGACGTGTCAAGAAAGACATCAGAGAGGACATTTCTCAGCAAATAATGATGTCCAACAAAATGTCTACATGCATTTCTAGATTCGTATTGGAGGTGCCTTGTTAGACGCTTTATGTCACGTCCTTCTACTACATTCTTGTAGCTTTCTGCGTTTTACAACACTAGTGCTCCATCGCACTGTCAAATTTAAGAGTGCACCTTTGCGACCCACAGGAGTAGTCTCCTCATACATAAACATTTGGAAGAGAATAAAACAAATGCTCATATGTCACAAATGAATTCATATAATGAAAGAACAAACACAAAGACAAAGACCTCCTCTATCACGGAGTGGAGGATGCACACAAAGCTCAAGATAGATAAAGAAACTAACAAAACTAGAAACTCCAAGTTCTACATTGTAATGTCGTTATGGACAAAATGATTGTCCCAAACACCAGTCTACAACACATATGACGACATCTTTTTGTCGCACTTAACGTCCAAACCTTGTTTTTGGATCCTGCGAAACGCTAGTACCAATGAGTGATGTCTTCCTCAAACATTGAGCAGGGTCATATGCGTATCACTGGACGTCACAATGCATTTATCCGAATGCCAAACTCACTTGCAAGCTTCACTTCTTGCATGGTGCCTTGCCTTTCTTGGGAAGATCAACCGCATTAGAGAGACTTGGCTTTGCCACCCTAGCTGGAGTTACATTTGTGGACTTTCCCGCAGCCCTCCCTCTCCCCCTGCAACCTTTCTCGTCCTTCCAAGCTCCCCGCACTCCTCCCTCTCTCTCGGCAACCCTTCCCCTCCCTCTCCTCTCTCCCCGCAATCCTTTCCCTCCCTCCCTTCTCTCCCTCCCTTCTCTCCCTGCAATCATTTTTTTCCCTCCCCTCTCTCTGCGCAGTCTTTTCCCTCTTTCCCCTCTCTCCCCCGCAATCCTTTCCCTCTTTCCCCTCTCTCCCCGCAATCCTTTCCCTCCCTCTCCTCTCTCCCCTGCAATCCTTTCCCTCCCTCTCCTCTCTCCCCTGCAATCCTTTCCCTCCCTCCCATTTCTTCCCGCAACCCTTCCTCTCCCTTCCCCTCCCTCTCTCCCCTTCCCCTTCCTCCCTCCTTGCAACCCTTCCCCTCCATCCCTCTCTCCCCTTCCCATTAGATGTTTTTTGGGCTCCCACATTCATTTGGGAACTCTATCACATAGGCAAACTTGACATGGCACAGAGACTGCCATGTCAAATAATACCAGTTAATTAATAATTATTAAAAAAAATTGGATTTAATAAAAAAAAAAATCAGTTTTCAGTTTCAGTTTCCAAGGTTTCTGGATTTTTTTTTTTTTTTTTTTTTGAAATTCAAAAGTTCAGACTAGCAGTCGGTTGTTCCCTGCGCAGGGAACAATTTAGGGGAACAACCTAAACCGAAATAGTCTCCTGTGGGGCTGAAAAAACATCTAATGCTCCCCTTCCCTCCCTTGTACGCTCCCTCCCTTGTACGCTCCCTCCCTTGTCGTGTCCGCAGCCCCTCCCCACCCCTCCTCCACGCCCTCCCCCGCGCCCCTCCACACCTTCCCCGCTCCACACTCTCTCTCTCCACCCTTAATCCTAACAATTGAACCTGAGGAGACATCTATAGAAATTTTTTCATTTCAAAAATGGATGAACATGGATGAAGACATGTAAAACGCAGGAATTGAGCTTCACATAGAATTTCAGACCCCATTTAAGCATAGCAGAGTAACTTTTTTCAAAAAAATTACGACTAAGAAAAGTTGGTAAATAGATGTAAGTTTCATCTCCAAAAATCTGTTTGAGATTTCAAGCCTTGAATCAGAAGTTATGGACAAATTTCAGAGAGTGATTGGAATGAACAATTTTTTGGACATTTTCTTTGACATTATTTGACATCCTCTCAAAATTTAATCCGTCCTTGTTATGTATGTCCTATACAAAAATGGATTGTAAAGAAAATGAATGTATTCAACTGTATTAAATGCAAATTGAATTATTTATTTTTATTGTCTCTAGAAACCTTGAAGTTGCATGGCAATGTTGTAGAAACATGCCTTTCTTTGTTATACTGTCATAAAAAATGTCTCAACAAACAAGTTGATGTTGTTTACGACATTCATACAGAGACATATGTATTAATTAAATTATGTAGAACATGATTATAGTCTATATCTTCTAAATCAAGGTGTAAAATTGTTCCTTAGTTGTTAAGCATTATCATGCAAAAAGTGCTTCTCTTATTTCTAACTAATGTAGTAGTTCTTGTATTTATGAAAATTTCAACAATAGTTGTTTGATACATCTTGGACAAAAAAGAGCACTTAAATATTATAAAAAAACCCAGAATATTTCAGAGACTATATGAGGATGAAATTAGAGAGTTTAGCAACATGACTACTACAAAACTAGTTTTCAAATACCATGAACCATTTACCAATACATCTTGTTGACTATTTATTTTAATGCGGGTTGGAGATTAGGGAGGCGGACAAGTATGACTTCATGTAGAATATAATCATGAAAACATGATTAGACCTTTGCATCATAGTCAAATTTGTTTTTTGCCAATATTATGACAAAGTAGAGCTCGTCTTCATTCGATTTGGTACATAGTCCGCTAAATTTTGAACAAAGACATTTCATTCTCTTGAGACCTGTTGATTATATATGAATCCTTTTAAATGACATAATGATTCTGGTATTCTGGTATTCTAGTATTTTATTCTTAATGTACACATTGTGAAAAACATTTTCAGCCTTTATAGACTTGAAGATGAACATTAAAATTCTCTTGTCCTACAAGAGATTTGTTTTTATGTATAGGACTAGTCATGAAATTGAAAGAAGTAGAAGTCATTCAAATTTTTTTCATGAGTAGCGGCACTGGCCTTCATCTTCATTCCAATTTCTTTTGATGTGTAAAAGACTTCAAAAATTAGAAGCCTTTACAATGTTTCTTTCATTCCATGCCCATTTCCACTTGAATTCATGCTATTCCATTTTGATCTTGCTTGAAGTACATTTAGGAACTAAAAGCCATTATTTTATTTTTTTTCATGTTCATTTCCAAGTGAGCTTATCCTAGCCTTGTTTCAATTTTTTTTCTTTGGAGTTTGAAATAAGTAAAAGCCATTTCTTATATTTGTTCATGTTCATTCCCTTTTGAGTTCATCCTCTTCCCAAGTTTTTTAGGCTTGTACAAGTGTTGAAGGAGTATAACTAAAGGCCTTACGTTAGGCTTGAGTCCGGATGGAAGGCTGGTTGGATTTGCCATCAATCTGGTCCTCAATCTGGCCTTAGTTTTTCCATACGGCCCTAGTTAATGTAAAGTCCTTGGGTTGGATTCTAGGGCCTAATTTCCAATTCATGTGTTCTTGGATTTTCGCAATGCCCAATTAAAATCATCCATATTTATGTTTTTCTTCTTTTTTCTTATAAAAAATAAAATAAAATATTATTTATTTTTTTAATTTTTAATTTTATTTCCTATTTATTTTATTTCAAAAATAAAGAATCTGTTTTTTTTTATAAATTATTATTAATATTATTTTTCCTACTTTTTGTATTTAAAAAAATAAATAAATTACTCTATTTTTTGGGAACCTTTTCCTAGTCCTTTCTAAATTTTATGCGGAGTATTTTTTTTATTTGTTCAAAACCATATTTAAATGAAAGCGGACTTCATACTTTATTATATGTTTTTTATATTTGGTTATTTGTTTAATCAATACACATTGAGACGCATTTTTCTATTCTCCTACTTCTTCTCCATGGTGACTATTCAAAGGCAAAATGTTTTAATATCATTAGTATTGTGCCTTGCTTTGAAGTTTGTTTTCTATTCTATGTTGAAGCATATGCAAGCAACTATCCATCCAAATAATTTGTCACACTTTGCAGTGTAGTGATTTGTAGTATAGGGGAGTACTCAAAATTAATGATCTAAAGCTGAAATTTTTGAGGTCTACTCCTACACTAAGCGGGCATCCATCCATCAAAGGGAATTTAAAAAAACATTATTTTATTTCCTCTACATGCGTGCTAATAGGGCTCCCTTGTGCACGCACTTTTAAACATTCAAGAAGGTTTTGAGATTATACTTTTGGTGAAATCTCTTTATAATCAAGTTTTCGTACACCACTATTTTTTTTCTCCTAATTATTACAAATTAAAACAACAAAATTCTTGTTTTCATAAAATTTTGCCCTTTTTTAGATCTCTTATTTAGAGAATTTTTCTACGCCTTTCCTTCATACGGGACCTTTTTTTTAAAGGTGTGTATTATATTAAATATATTTTCACATTAAATTTTTTTTCTATTCATATAGTATTGTCAAAAAGATCATGAGTATTGTGCAATATGCTACGAAAACCGCATGGTATTTCATGCAATTACATGGCCATATTTGTTGAATTGAGACAAAATGCATATTTTAATAATTGAGCCTAGCTATTAGAGACCTTCATTCTAATGAATACAAGATTTATGAAGAAATCAACCTTTGAATAATCAAATATTTTAAAATGTATTGATACATTAAAGTCTCACTTTACCAAATATTCACAATATTGGATATTGGTTCATCATCTAAATGTAGATCCTAAAAGAAACCCGTGTTTTCTGAATGCCGGGTTTCAGCATCGGGATGCTGAGTTTAATGTCCAACTTGACATCCAAAACATTCCCAAAAATGAAGTTGAGGACACAAGGACACTTGACATATCTGTAGACGTCACTGGAGACGTCTAATGGATGCACTGCAATGTCCACGTCAATGTTTCCCACGAGAAATCCGTACCTTCTTGGCATCCATTTGGTGATAGAAATAGTGATTGTGGACGCTAATCGGGAGTTGTTGACGTCATGTGTGTAGAGAACGTTGTCCATGGGCAAGAATTTTTTGGCATGTCTGTATAGAATGCTTCGGGTGCGCTCAATAGATGAACACCCAGTTCATAGGAAAACTGCATTTCATTGCATCTCTCTATACCCAGAAAATAATAATGTCATGGCAATTTTCAACATACATTTTGTGCGCACTTGTGTTTCATGTTCCATTGCACATTTGCATCCACTGTGCTACATGTAATTAGGATTAGGGCCTATGAAACCCAGAAAAGAGATGCGCAAAGAATAAAATATTTTATGACCTTTGTCAGTAAGTGTAGCATACATGGAAGCACTTGCTCTAGTTGTGGCACGCTGCATTCCCCAAAATAGATGTCATGTCCTATTCAGGTGGACATCGCTGTAGACATGTTCTTTGGCTTGGAAGACGTTAGATTATTCACTTTGATGTTGCAGAGAACGCAATGGGCAACATGCACTATGAAATTGTAGTCGGAGGAAACCAGACAGCAGTCTGCCAGAAAATAATGTCTCATAGAATGTCTAGATATCCAGAAGAATATCAGTGAATGTGGCTTCAGTGGATCCAAAATGTTGATGTGGCATGCCACGTCAGCTTCTGATGTCCACCTCAGATAATTTCCACAACATCTTGCCATGTCAGATGCCACGTCAGCATTTTCATGGCCTAACCTACCCGTTCTTTTTTTTTCACGTCGGGCAGTCATTTTACCATAGACTGTTGTAAAATTTTGTTAGTTACCTTCAGATGAAATTGACCAAGGATGTTGACGTGGCGAAGACGTCCATCCAAGACATTTTCATAAACATTGTTTTGTCGGAAGTGATGTCTCCAAAGATATCCCTGTTCTAGATAGCACTCATACGTCTGAACGAAATTTTAGCTATGCTTTCGAGAGCATCTTCGGAAAATTCACATTTTTGCTGCCTGCGCCCACATGACATTCCAATGTCCGATGGGACAGACGATGCATCCTGGGATGTTGGATGTTTAGGGTCGGACACGAAAAAAAAACAGGGTTTTTTTCTAGTGTCTCCTGCAATGAACTAAAAGAGAATGATACAAATCCCTGGAGTTTCGTTAGCACGTGGAGGATATTGCATTTGGCTGTGATCAAGGAGATAAGTGCTATCTGCATTCCTGCATGAAGCCATGGCTGATTGCCTCCCACTTTTGCTGCAGTGCAAATCATTCCAGTCACGGGGGGAGTGATGTTCAGGTGCGATGTGAAAATGAAGGAAAGAGAACCTTTCGCAATTTCAAAATGGAAATCGACCACTCTCAGTCATAGGTTGGAACACGGTTTTACAACCGCCCACCCTATGCTGTGCTCCTCATCTGCCGGATTTGTACTTTTACAGCCGTTGCAACACTTTTGGGGTTCAATAGTAATGGCCACTTCACACTGCAACACAAGATTGAGAGTCAGTCGATTTCAACCAATCAAATTTCAGAAACCCAAGACTTTGGCCTCTTGACCCTTCACACTACGCGGCACAATCCAAAGTCCGTCGCCCTCAAAACTACCTACATGGCAACTAAATGCTTACATGGCGATGGACTCTCAATCTTGTGATGAATTTGGGTCGGCCAAAAATGGTGATTTTGTGATTTTGTGATTTTGATGCCAATGAGGTTTGAATCCTAGTTGCCACTAAAAAAAGCCATGAGTCTTAGCATTCAATGTACCTACTTCCCTTCAATGTCTAATCCCACCTTTTTATTCCATGTATATTTTTTCATATTCCTTATTCAATGGTGAGGGTATGTGTTGTAATTTTTTTTACTAAGATCATTTTTGACTCCTTTCTCATGGTTTTCTAACCTACCGCTTGAAAAAATTGCCACATAGGTAACAATTCACAAAAAAATTCAGAAATTGGATGGATTTTAATATGTAGAGAAAGGATATAAATTGAAAAAATGGAGTAGGTTTGGACTTTGGGTTGGACTTTGGGCTTGAACTTTGGCCTCTGAAGGCTTCACACTATAGCTGGCCGAAGGCTTTAACCCTTGAACGACGCAGGGGTGACCCTGGAAATCATCAATTTCTAAAACCATGGGAATCATTGGCCTAAAAGAATCCAAAAACAATTGTTGGAAGTCAAAGCACTGTAAAACATCTTCCCTTTCCACCACAAATTCCGAGGATCGATAGTTGCATTTCTGTCCTACACACACAGAATGATGCTCTCTCATTCATCGACCAGGAAATGGCCGCGGTGTCCTTTAGGGGTTAATTCCTAGTTTTTATGACCTATTTATTGTTCATTTCCTTGGACTCTCACCAAAGTTTGGCCACTCAATCCCATAATAGCCATAAACTGCCCTAACTTCGTGACTCCGCGGCTGTCCTTTCGATGCGGCGTCAGTCCTCCGATTGTCAGAAGGTCAGCTGTCTATTCGACCACTTTCGTCTCTCCACAGTCATTGCAAGTTACAGACTTCGTTTCGGTGAATCGAAGGAAGCCTGCTCTTGATGGCCGCGCGTCTCGCAAATTTGAATTGCAGAAAGTTTTGGGGGTTCTGACCTTCAAGGTGGGGATGTGTAAATCAAAGTGCTGGATCATTGTTCTTTTCTATCGCATTCACCTTTCTGACTTTTTGTCTTCTTGTTTGCTGCGTTGCAGTTGCACTTCGAATAAAGTCTTTGAGAGTTTGTATGTATAAAATTTGGTTTCAAATAGGGTTTAGGGTTTAGGGAGCTTGACCATGGTAGATTCGACGAAGGCATTCTCGTCACCGTTGTGTCTAAACTGTGAATGAGATAGCATCATGATGGTCACATGGAGGACATTGGTTGGTTCCGGAACAAATTAGGGTTAGGGTTTTAGCAAACCTTCAGACCTTCTCGTTTTCTCCAAACATACTGTACAATTCTATTCAATTTCGCCTAACCTACAAGAGGCTCCTTGTTTGTATTTAGTGGTTGTTGGTGTACTAGAAGGTAATCGCRATGGGGAAGAAGAAGTTTCTGGACAAGAAGAAATCCGCCACCTTTGTGCTGATGCACAGAGAGACGGAGGGTGCGGATGACGATGTTGAAGCTCGAGTTTTCACTCGCGTGGACGGCGGGTTCGCTCCRGTACCGGGATTCTCCGAAGAGGACCCACGTTCCAACCCCGACTACGGATACGAGACCGACGAGGGGGCGTCGGAGGGTGAGGAAGAGTCATCGGTGTTTGCGGACGCGGACGAGGACGAYGAAGTGCGGTCGCGTAAGTCTGTAGTGTCAAGGGCCACGACTCGGAGGTCGACGGCTTCCAGAGCTGCTGCGCACAAGGGCCCTCTTCCGGACCACGTGAGGCAGGAGCTCGTTGAATTAGGGTTTCCGGATGACGGGTACGATTACATGCAGCACATGCGGAAAATTGGCGTCTCAGGCGTCGGCGGATCGTTTGTGCCCGCCGCTCGTCCGAAGCCCGAACGACTGCGCGCAGATGTGAAGGTACACCTCATGAGCCTTCTTCTTTGCAGGGTTGGTATAGATTCTCCCGACTTGCTTGATTTTGGACTGGAGTTGTTGCGAAGACTTTGATCTCCATATTACGTCTTTCATTAGTGGAGACTGGAATTGCACTGTCTCGATTTAAGGTAGAGAATTCTGTTTGCATGAATAAATGAGTTGCTGTAGGTAGCATGGGTCAGTATTGGAGACGGGATCGGGTCCTAATAGATATTGTATTCTCTACCAACGCAATGCTTTTTTCCCGGTAATAGGAGTTGGGCCGCTTTCCGACGAGCGTTGAATTCATTGGAGAAACTCAGGATGCATATGCAGGTCATGAATTTAGAATAAGTGAGCTTTCATCATGTTTGATTGCAGTTCTTCGATTTTTAAAAGGTTGATTGTTTTCTCTGCATTTTTGTTGACAGGTCTTTGATGCTTCGAAGGTAGATGTGCAACTTGTCGAGGAAGCCAATGACAAGAAGATCATCGAGACTGTGGGAACGAGCACTCACAGGGTGAAGCGCCCTGCATATGTGGAGCACGGCTTGGACCCCGAAGTAGCAGCTGCACTTGAAAACAGTGAGGGTTCGGAATTTGATTCTGCCGATGAACTTGATGACGACTTCATAGTGTATGCCAACAGCAATCTAGAGGGTTCTACCTCTCAGGAGTTTCAAGCTCCGGGTGACGCAGCCCTCAGAAATCGGAATTTCAGGCTCGAGAGTAGCTTACTTGAAGAGGATGAAGACGAAGAGGAATTTTCAGATACGGACGTCCGTTCGGCAGCCGATAGTGAACGACCGAGGCCCAGTCGACTGCTGGACGAGCAATTTGAAAAGGTTGGTCTTCTTCGACCTTAAAAGATTACGACGAAGTACTTACTGATCAGGTTGTATGAATTTATCATCATTAGCAGCTGGAGAGGCCTTATTGGGCACTAATTATTCTCCACTCAAACTGAATCGTTATAGGTGCTGTGTCATACCTTTTTCAATGGGATGGGTGTTCTTCATTGTCGTAGCTTACATTGTTGTGGTTGGTGCGTGTAGCTTGCGCTACGAGAATATGATGTCTTCTGGTTTGTATTTGGTGCACCCCACCCTGTCCAAAGGATGCGTTGCACTACCGGTATTAACCCGTAGGTTCGTAAGCCAATCGCAAGTTTGATTCGTAGCCAGAACAGTGAGTCTTTTTTAATACTTGATGGTTTTTTCTTCTTTGCCTTATTTATTGTATTTCCTTCAAGATGTAAATGGAATCAAGTAGAGGTACAAGAATACGTGCCTAAGAATTCTTTCAAGTCAATCAGCCAAACAGATTTTGGATTTTTAGAAAGGGGCCTCATCTGCAGGAGGTATGATGCTTATCGAGTTGGCTTTACCTTCTGGACACTAAGTCATGAATAGAATTGATGCAGGTCGATCTTAAACCGCAGTTCATAAGTTACTGTCTCATTATTGTAAAGCAGATGAAAAGCACTTTGAACCTGACTTTATTAACCCTAAAAAGGACATTCCGTTTACCTGTTTGGTTAAACTTCATTAGTTTTCTATACCAGAACACCTTTCAAAAATTTGTTATTTTTCTCATGTAGTAGGGGAGGCAACACATTTCCGATCACCTCCCCATTTCCAATCAATAGACTGTAGTCTTTCCATAAAGTTATGGCACAGTTCATAGAGTAGTTGTGGCTCATTAAGATTGGTTGCAAGGACCTCAATATTGCAATCAGCCCTTGGTCGATTTTGCAAATAGCCTATGGTCAGAAATAGAAAGGACTATATCACCATTATAGTTTGAAGAGAATCTTCCACTAAAAAATTATTAGTAATTTCATTTTATGTAATAAAATTTTGGAAAAATATGCAGTCCTTCCAAACTCTATTGTTGTACATGGGAAAAATTCCACATTCAAAAAACTTGGGCTCCAAATATGCACAATTGCTTATTTGATCAAAAATGGGTTGCCTCCCTAATGTATATCCAAAATTGAACTTCATTTTCCATAATCAAAAATATTAAAACGAAATTTATGTGATTTTTTTAAGCAATTTTTTGTAGAATTCTCAATAATCACAAAAATGCTTTAAATGAAATGAGATTTTCATCAAAAATGGAAATCATAGTAACATCATGGGGAACCAATATTAATACTCCTTGAGCTCACACAAAGAGGAATTCAATAAAAAAAACAAGTTCAAAAGTGGTGTATTTTAAGCTTTCAAGTTGCCACCTTCAAAGTATCACAAAAAATATAATTATAACAATTTTCAAAAACATAAGCTGAAATAAAAAAAACTTATTATTAGAGCTACATTTTTTTAGTTAAAATTTAAAAATATTGAAAATCAAGAACCATATAAAAATTGAGGTTTGATCATGATGCATGGTTCCAATGGGAATCCAAAAAGGCCCCTACGTACATTGAAATAATTATGCCATGTGTAGAAGCCACATTGGGCATTTAGGGGTTAACCCCTAAACGACGCCGAGGCCATTTCCTGGTCGATGAATGAGAGCATCTTTCTCTGTAGGACAAAAATGCAACTATCCATCCTTGGAATTTGTGGTGGAAAGGGAAGATTTTCTACAGTGCTTTGACTTCCAACAATTGTTTTTGCATTTTTTTAGGCCAATGACTCCCAAGGTTTTAGAAATTGATGATTTTCAGGGTCACGAGGGCATCGTTCAAGGCTTATGGTAAATTGTTCCAAAGCATATACCATTGMAAAGTGCCCTTCAATCATAACTTTTGCATACAATATCCAATACCACATTCTTGGTGCATTGATGTCTACTTGTCAAACAAGAAAAATATGAAAATGGTACCGGTCTTAGTAGGTACTATGCTCAATTGCACTATTGGTGACTCTAGCTTAGTACTATAGAACCTCTCTAAAGTAATATGGCCAAGACTGGGTTGACTATATTACATTACGGATTTAGAAATGGTCATTCCATTAATAACATTTTTGTATGCCCAAGACAAGATCGGGCAATAATATTACTTTAGAAAGTTTCTTATATAAAGTACYATACCTAATCATATCCAAAATTGATTCCCAAAGATTTGTACTTAAAATACACATAAGAGATTCAAAGTTTGATTTTGGAGACATCTATCATCACCTCTTTGCAAGGTCAGAGTGTATTCATACATCACCCAAAAAATACATGGTAAAATGCACAAAAATCCTTTTTCAATTGTGAACAAAACCTATCCAAAATGAAGACCTATCTAAAATGAAGACAGACAGCCTTTACAATAGGAACCCTGGGCTCAGATATGAAGTTGGATGCATTTAGAACTACAAACCTCGATATTGCATTTCCTCAAGACATACATTACGTACTCATCAGTATCAAGTTGGTGACGTGCGGAAGTTCGCCTGGATCGCCTCCACTGTCTGTTCATCGATCTGGAAGCCTTCCTCCAAGACCTCGACTTTGATGTCCGGCTTRAACAACGCCGGCGCTATCTGCAGCACCCCCGGGTTCTGGCTGCTCAAAAACCCRAACCCCGTGGCCGCTCCGTCGCCCACATTGAGCTCGAAGTGCACCAGGCCCTTGGGAAACACGAACAACTCGCCGGCCTGCAAGACGGTGGCGAACAACTTGTTGTTGCTGGCCACAAAGCCCGCGTACACCGTGCCCTCCACCAGCAAGAGAATTTCCGTGGCCCTGGGGTGCGTGTGAGGCGGGTTGACGCCACCCTTCGCGATGTCCAGCCTCGCAGCCGAGATTCCCAACGTGTTCAACCCGGGGAATTGATTCACATTTGCAGGGGTCACAATGGCCAGGTTGGCGTTGACGTCGGTGTTTCCTGGATTCTTCAAGCGGTCGGATACGAAGTCGTCTACTGACACATCTGCGGCAGGTTTGCAAGGGAAGCCATTGATCTCCACTTAGTGGTAACTGGGTCACATTGAAATCGTACAAAGCAAGAGTAATTTTGAGGCTAAATCTGATTGAGGCTACCTGAGCTAGCACACACTTTGAAAATTCTACAAGCCAGGGGGGCGATTGAGCACTTCCAGATGAGCAATTCAGAATTGCGAATGAAGGACCAAGTTTGGAAAGAAACTAGAGATCTGCGAGAACGAAATTGCGAACAATTTTTACGACCCACCCGGCCAATTGCTCAGGCTGAATGGGTTTATGTAGGCTTTCAATTGGTGGTCCGAAGACGGGGTTGTTAGGAAGTAGCTCGTCGGGAATCGTCCAGACACTGACACACCTGATAATTGTGTCAGTATTCTGAGACAGTAAAGTACGTTGTAATGCGAAGCTCCTTGGGAATGGCTTCACATGATAACTTAGTACGGAGTAGTAGTTACGATTGGAGGCATTTCAAAGTCTTCACCCTGTCAGGATGAAGTCTTTTCCGTAATGATTTTCCTCACATTTTTGAGTCAAGATGCAGAACTGAAGGTACTCTACTGTGAAATAGGCATTCCGCATTCTTATCCCGCCCCCCTGATCGATCGAGAGGTTGAGATCGGTTCTTGAATCTTTGATGTGTAGAAGCCTCGTGCCGGAGACTGTCTGAAATGGCAGCAGGCACACGTGCATTKAGTTTCTTACACTTTGGAAGTGGCATTGATGGTAGAAAATCATTCGTGAGGAAAAGAGAATCATTCTCAAGCAGATAGTGAAGAATGCTTTTGAGTGGACCGGTCAAAGAGCAGTACTCACATGCATGAGTGCAAAGAAGCAATGCTGGAGTTCAATTCATAGCCAGTTCCAAATGGAAGAAGAACAACAACTGGCGAGCTCCTTTCAGTGGAGCTGGTTTGGGAGTCTGTATAAGGTGGGTACATCCAGAAGCACCACAAATTGGTATTGTGTCTAGTTCCTATTATTAGGCTGATCAGAATTCCGTATTGACTTGTTGGCAAATGAAAGCACATTCCAACGCACCAAAAAACGCAGTATTTGGATACAGTATGCAAAAGTTATTAGAGCATCCCCACTCCGCACCTGGCCAAAAGGGTCGGGCAACCTCAATTGGCGTGTCCAATGAGGAAGTTGGGTCTTCCTTTTTTGCTATCACCCCACTGCAACTCCACCTAGAGACACGGGGAGGAAGTCAACATGGCCTCTACGAGCGCCACCTCACCCCCACAAAGCATGGAGAAGCTAGTTTGCATTGTACCTACTAGGCTTGCATACCTTATACCCAAATTGGGCAACATGAAGGTGAAATTAAAGTAACTTCATAGATAGAAGTTGAACATTGGGTGGAATTGGAAGCCCCAGGTGAGATCTGTATTTATGATACTGATAAGTTTACCTGCATTTGGTCRCCGAGGTTGATGACGAGGGCGCCGGGCACTGGAACCACATTCACCCACTCATGTCCTTCTTTCTTCTTCACTTGCAGGCCTCCGACGTGGTCTTGCAACAACACGGTGAGCACGTTGGGGTCGGAGTGCGCGCGCGACCCGAGCACTCGYGAAGGCTCGGGACAGGCGGCGTAGAAGATGAGGCGCACGTTCAGCATGGTCTCGCCAAAGACCGCTTGCAAGTGGCCCTTTGGCAAGCCCARAAGCTCCGCAAACACGTCCAACAACCGCTCCGTCAACTGCAACACTTCGGTGCCATATTTCTCCATCGTCACCCTGCACAAATATATTGGTGCACAAGTAATGAGCAAAACGGTTCATCGCTTTCTGCCTCAATGTCAGTGGTTGCTTCCATATCCATACTAGTAGAAACATGATGTGATTTGGAAATGAAACCCTGTCATCAACTAGTAGCATCCAAAAGGGTCTTAGGGGGGAACGATACAACTCGGAGCTTGAGGGAGGGATATGTCGATCAAACCTGTAGGCAACCGGTTTCTGAGGCCAAGAATCAATCTGCTTGAGAGCGGGCGGGAGCAAATAGTGGAAGAAGATGTCTTGCCAATCCTCGGTGGCATTCACGGAAGAGAGGAACTGACGGCCATAGCCGTTGCCCACGGGATTCGTGGGGTCCTTTGCCAGAGCCTCCTTCTCAGTACTCGGCAGATCAAAAAACGACCTTGTTAGTTGGAACGTTTGCTCCACCAACAAAGGCGAGATGCCRGAGTTCACGACCTACAACATGTGCTCCAACACCCCGCTCACAATTCAATTGCAACTCAAACGTATTGTACTCACTGCCGAAAGGCATGCGGATGCTAGTACCGAAACCTAATACGATTAATTGTACATTGATTAGAGAAAGAGAGGGCTTAATGATCACGCACCTGGAAAAATCCCCACTCCTGACAAGCACTAGCAATCTCTGCCAAGGTCGCATCGCGCCGCTCCGGACCTTCCTGTAATCCGTTCAAGTCGATGACAGGAATGCTACCGTGGTTGTCTTCATAATTGTGGGGGATGAAGGCTTCCTGTGTGCTCTTGGATTGCACAAAATTCTTGGGCACAGACGCAATTCCGGCTTCAGCAAAATCCTTGACGTTGTATCCCATTGGGAACCTCTACTTTCGAAACAACGCTCACGTCTTCACTCAATCTAAACCCACATGCACTTGGCTGGCAGAATTCGGGACTCGGGAGCGAGCTTGAGTACCTCTGCTAATTGCGTGCCGACCTTTCTACAATTCTTGCTAACGACGTACTCTCTCTGAGAACAAATCCTATATTGTAGTTCAWTTGTTGCATCAGCTCACCAAGAAAATGCAACCACGAGGGATGGACGGAGTCAATGGGACAACAAAGGTGCACAAAAAGTTTGACAATTGGAAGTGAAACGGACTTTCCTGGATGGGAACAGGAAAYAGGGAAGCATTTCCCCAATACCTCCATACATGGGCCAGGGTGAACTGACCCCTTGCTCTGCCTCCCATGGAAGTAGGTGATGAAGTGGATTGTTTATCATCTCTTCTTTAACTCAAGTTGGGTTATTTCAAGGTCAAATTTGTCTTGTAGTGGGGAGGTGGCAGAGAATGATGTCCCTTTTTTTCTTTTCTTTTTATCGTGGAAGAGGAATAAAATTAAAAAGGGCACCACTTTTTGAATCCACTCCCCATAATGTCATCTATATTTAAACAAAGAGTCTTCATGTTATAGCATGTGGCATGCTTTGCAACYGCCATTTCTAAGTTTTGGAAGACAATATAGTGTGAGGTGTGGATTTTTCTATTTTGAAATTGAAATGGATGGTGGATATTGTTCCAATTCAAAATGAAGGGGTCATTTCCCTCTTAACTACCCAAAATAATTAAAATTCAAGGCTTTCTAATGTTAAAGTGCAATTACATTTGTAAACCATCCAATGACATTCTTTGATATATTAGGGTTTAGGAAACATTACACTAGAAGATCATAACTTCCAATATCATTTTCAAAATCAAGGGAAGTGCAATGATAGTATCGCCTATGCATTGAGAAGGTATGTTTTTCTTGTTATATTGTGGGTTTTTTTTTTTTTTTGGCTAAAACATCCTTTTGCAATGAAAAAATATGAATGAAAATTTGAATATTTCTTTATTGTGGTTTAGGGTATTATACTAAAATCCAGGGATTAGTTAAGACATGCAATGTGAGTCGTGATGGGTATTGCATGGGGGTGGTCCAGGGATTAGTTAAAACATGCAACACCCATCACAAGATGACATGTGGCACTTTTATTTTAACAAAAATGACTGAATTATTTTTGAATTTGACCTTCACATGCTTAGGGTATAAGGTAGGATGATCCATTTGTTGTCCGTTTGAAAGTAGAGGAACAAATTCGCTTTGAAATACTACAATTTTTTTCAATCAATCGTTGAAAGAAAAAGTTATAAAATGATGGACTCCAATAAAATAAAAAAGCACATAAATTCAAAATAATATTTTTAAATTTTTTTTCATGGAAAGTATGTCATCTATATGAAATTCTTTAGTGATGTGAAAATTATGGAGAAACTTTATATGCAACAATCAAGGCATATCTATGAAAAATCATTCTAGGTATGAGATTAGTTTTTACAAATTTTCTAAACCAAAAATCTATAAGRTTAGGATTTTTGCTACAATAATCTATATGATAAAATTGACATGATTCAATTCCATTTTAGAACTATCTATGATTCAAAATTTACTTCCATCTTGTATGGCTACTTCCACTTCAAAATTTATAATCAAACAAAATTAAATTGAGTTTGATTTTGGTAAGAAAAAACTTACACTCTTTCAATTCAATGTACTAACATCAAAATTCAAAATTCAAGATCTATAGCACACAAGTTTATACTSAAACAAATTAGGCATATTAATGACCTAATATAATGAAGTACAAAAAAGGATTCATTTATTTTTAACCTCTAAAGGGAGCTCTAAAGTTCCAAGTGTCTCTTTAAGGGACACTTGAAGGTTCAAGCACATTTGTGTAATCCTAATTTTTTACAATATTTTAGAATCTTTTTTTGAAGATAAAAGTTTCAAATTAGCTTTTGGGTTTATTTTTTTTAAATGGTGCCAAAGAGCAAAGTTATGTCACCCCAAACTCAAAAAATTGTTCACTGGGCAAGAAAAAAAGAAAAAAAACTTGAAATGATTTTTTTGACTTTTTCCCTTCTTATAGATGTATTTTTCTCTATGTAAAAATATTCATTTAATTCCAATGAGATAGGTGATGTGAAAGTTATGGAGCGTCTTGTTTATCCAACAAACTTAGCAAATTCTTTAGAAAATAACACATTGATTCCGTTTTTGAACTCAATTATTTCAATTTAAAAAAAAAAAAAACTCCTCATGGTTTAGTTTGCTTGCTAAAACACTCTTGCCTTTGGAATTAGTGCATTTCAATTCCATTCTAGAGCTATTAACAATTTAGTCTTTCCAACTGTTTTTGCTCGCTTTGACTTAACAATTTTTTAAGAAGTGACAATCAAGCATTTCTTTTTTCAAACTCTCAAGTCTCAACTCAATTCCTTAATATAGTTTTTATTAATAAAAAAATTTTATAACAAGATTTTGAAGTTAAGAGAATGCAAAGCTTTATAAGCTAGTTATGGTAGGTGCAAAAAAATTCATTTGCTTCACTTTCAAAGCTAATATTGTGATTCATATGGTTAAAGTTCTTGACACTTCTCCCAAGCATTTTCACACAAGTCTAGTACAAGATCCTATGGTAAGATATGT